>JAOVVB010252050.1:0-20228 GCA_028570985.1 Heterobranchus longifilis | reverse complement strand
CACAATTTAGGGATCCATTATTGGTGTGTATATCTGTGTGTTTGTGTAATAGCCATGCTATTACAGGGTTCAGTACTGGACAGATTGGTTAGACGTGTGATTGATGTGTGCATCCCCATGTCCTTTTGTTTGTGTACCCGCATGTGTGTGTGTATGTGTGTCTTTACTGACACACAAGATGTCAAGGTTAAATAGTTTTCAGTTTCTGATGTAAACAAGAAAATTACATCCATGATTGGGAGGGAAGGAGTCAAGGTCCAGTGGAGAACCAATGTCGATAAAATGATGTTAACGCTGTATATGAATAACAAAAGGAATGTTTGGTTTTTTTTGTTGTTTTTTTTTTTACCCGTGACTTATTTTTGCTCAAGGTTTCAGATGTCAAAAGGCACACAGCACAGTGGTTTAAAGTACTCTGAGACAGGATTGTACAAGTCTACAAAGTTATCACAAAGACAGTTTTTTTATCCATCACTCACAATCTTAAGTAAACAGAAGTATTATCCCATTATTGGGATGATCGAGCATTTTCTTTTGCCAAAGCCCGGCCTCATTGAAATCAGTGAGGACTAATGGTGGTGTGACTTGACTGTAAACTGATGAGTCACCTAATGGACAGCTGATTGTGTGGTTAGAGTTTATTAGTTTTTTGTGTAGGTTTGCTTTAAAGGCATAATACTGTGTAACAATTTTTGGCTTGTGTTTGTAAACACAATGGTGAAAGCCGTTGTATCGCTATGAGACAGTCAGTCTGTCATCCCCCCCAAGATCACAGTCTGTTTGGCCACACCCACAAACATCCCAGGTAAACAGAAGAAAATAACAAAATCCAGGCAGAGGGCAGATACAGACACCATCACATACTTATAGCGGCTCATAGGTGATGATTGAGAAAGATTACTTTTGTATTAGTTTCACCACATTGAAACACTGAGTCTGTGCAGCAGGTCGAAAGAGGAAGTAATTGTAAAAACTAACAAATTTGATTGAGAACATTAACATTCACTTTCACTTCCACACAGTTGTTTTTATAATGTGGATAAACTGGGACTTTTCTGGCCAGCTGTGTTGGTTGCATCCCTAAATGTACAATTAACCAGGAAAAATGTAGCCAAAACTACTCGGCCTGAAATTATTATTATTATTATAGATTGTAAAGAGATGGAATTTTCCTTTCAGATGTAATGTGTAATTGAATAGCTTTATTGCTCCTATAATACGCCATTCAACTGCAGCTGTTGTCATATTTTTCTATTATAATTTTGTAATTAGGCTTGTAAAGAATTATTTAATGGACTAGAAAATAATAATATCGAAAATATTCATCCCGGTGGTTAACTGCAATTTTACTCCGGAGCGAAACATGTACAATTTAAGCAACAAAGACAAGAATTTGACACTATTATGAAAGCTGTTGAGTGTGCTCTTGAGCTGATGAAAGTTAATCACTCATGGTGAGATATGACAGTTTCTTTGACAGTGTAAGATCTATTGTTTTTAGTCTTTTTCATGCAAGTGTTTGGATTGCATCCGATAAGTTTCGAAGGCAGAATAAGCTTGTAGTTTGTACATGTGTTGGTGGTAATTGTTTCATTTATCTTTTCCCGCTGGAACATTTGGGGAAAATGGTCCATAACCACACCAGTGATTTGCCAACAGTATCGGGCACTTGTTTTATTTTAATCTAATTGACTGCGTTTTTCAATGTTTCTTGTTCTGTTTCTGTTTCCTAGAACATGGTTTACTATGCAGCTCCCAGGCATTAAAAATGTCAATAGTGTTAAATAAAAGTGCTAAGCATAAACTCTTCTAAAAGTTGTGTGTGTGTGTGTGTGTGTGTGTGTACTGTATGACAGACCATGTGAGTAAAGTGCAATGAAATGACATTTTGCTCCCCAAGCAAGAGCTCCATTATTGCCTTATTTCCACTGCATGTTTCAGCTCGACTCGACTTACTTTTGGTACCAGGTGCTTTTTTCTATTTCGTCTTCCACTGCAGATAGCGTAGGCGAGATTCTCAGCTGATCACCATACAGACATTGTGTGAAACTTCCGTGTCATTGTCATAATTTTATCAATTGCACAGCGTAGTTTTGCAGCTGCCATTTTTTAAACTGAGGAGGGGTGTGTGTGTGGTAGCTCTGTACTCCGCGTTTGTCTGGCAAACGTCAGAGGTAGACAATAACCTTATACTTTTAGGTTCATAAAATGTACCTGAATTCATGAATGTGTAGGATGTACTCTTCTTACATCGCAACATCTGCTGTTGCTAGAAGCCTGCGTGCTGGCACGCAGCAGGCTGGTGCATGCCTGTAGTGCTCAATAGAGAGGCTGTAAAACGGTGAATAAACATTTCATATAAATCCTTCACAATAAAAGTGCCCTGTTATTTTGTTAATTAAAAGCTTTTATTATAAAGCAGCAGAATAAGGAAATGCAGGAAACTCCTGAAAGCGAACATTTCTCCTGACTGTCTCTCGCTGGCGGTTTCACAAACTAACAGTCGGGGGCTGGGGGAGGTCTGCCTTTATATAAATTTCATGACTTAGTTGAATTTCATGACATAGAGACGTCCCAGACAGTCGACTCAGCATTCGCATTGGAAGCTTAGGGCTGATTTGAAACAGTAAGTGGCGTGTTGAGACATTTTCAACCCATGAAATGCCGATTTTTATAAACTTGTTAAGAATGTCAATGTTAACACCAGCATTTATGTGTTTCATTTGTTTGTTTACAGCTCAAAAAACATATTTAAGTGTGCTGTATCTCTTTAGCAGTAATGCAAACGAAGGTTAACTGTAGGAGTCACCAGCAAGCTGAACATTTTCCTTTAGCTAAAGCACAAGACAAAAGAATAAGTAAAAGTGAAATGTTTATTTACTTTAAGGCCACTGCAGGACACATGTAGATTATGGATGAAAATGAGTAAAAATAAATGTATTGGCCAATAATGCCAAACAAAACTGACATGAAATCACTAGATTAATGTAACATCTTTGTAATTAGACAACACAGGAAATAATTAAGCTACATTCTGGACTGGGACTTAAAACCTTAAAGCTTAAAAAAACTAAATTAAAAGTTAATGTATTCACACAAGTATCACAAAAAAAGTGCTGTGGTGGATTCCATCAGGTGGATGCAGACACTGATATCAGTCATATCAGAAGTTTTTAGTGGCGCTGTGACTCAACATTAAATTAGTGTAGCTCTCTGGGGTGCAGGGCAATTAGGATGAAATATGGCTACAGCCATTTGCATTTGTAGCTTCAAAGACACAATATTGATGTAATTGCACCAATCTGTGTAACCAACTGAGGAGATAAATACTAGAATATCAATGATGATGAATTCCTACATGTATATATAAGATGTAAATCATGTATATATAAGATGTAAATGTGACATCCAAACGAAGCTCATGTCAGTAGGTTATACAATATTTGTATAATAATTGATTGATCTGGTACATTTAAATGATCAGTGTGAGGCAGTGAGCTAAATGTCTGATTTAAAACCAGCGTGCTGGAACAACAAGCTGCAGTGAGTCTTTTTAAAACATCAGCTACTGCGACAGAGAGCTTCTGTTTGTCTTTCTAAAGTACAACTGTTGTGACAAAGCGCCTCTGTTGGTCTTGTTAAAGTGAAAGTATTGTGACACTGAGCTGAACATGTCTTCTTGAAGCTTAATGTTTGTGACAGTGAACAAATTGTGGTCGCGTACAAAGCTACATTGAGCTTCAGTTGGTCTTTTTCATGTGCAGCCTGTGACCTTATGATGTTCTTTCATAAAACATATTATTCTGCGTTAAAGTTTGTCCTTGTAAAGTCAATATTTTGGGAAAGTGAGCAGAAGTTGGTCATTTAAATGCAGAAATGTTCTGCAAATCTGGCTAAAGTGAGGTCAGTCTTTGATGTTGACGTACAGTGTTTTAGGGATTTCTGCTCAGACATTTAGAGAGTACATATTTAAAAAAATAAAATTTTAAAAATGCAATAGAAACCTTGACATTTTCACCTTTTGTATGTCTATTAAAGGTGTCTTTTGTCTGGGACTAAAGCCAGATGGGACAATTTTACAGGCAGTTGCTAGGGTAACATAATCATTATCAAACATCTCTGTATTTTGAGATATTTTCAAATCGGCCACATCAGCCTCTTTTTTCTTTTCTTTTTTCTTTTTTCTTTTTACATTTTATGTTGTGTTTATGTCCTTAAATTGATTCCCATCCAAATAGAGCACAAGATGAATCACAGCAAACTAATTACAGTACTAATTATAATTTATTTTCATTATACTACAGGGACGATGGTAATTATTACTTTGATTTACAATTAGTGCTAAAAGAATTTAGAGGGAAAAAAATGGCTCTGAGAAAGAATAATATGTATTTGGAGATATATATCTGAAGATATCGCAAAGGAAGCTTTCCAATAATATATCAATATCTAAAGTCAAATATTCAGAAACTGGGCAACAACATTTGTTTTGAAACTATTGCACTATAGATTTGTTTAAATACCATAGGGCTTACAGTGCTGAAACTAAACTCAGCACATGCAAGATGGAAGCAATTAATAATTAGCAATAAACTGAGGGTTAGAAGGTTTTCATGTGACTGCTGTGACACGGATCTGTTGTCCCTCGATGAATCTCTTCTCGTTCTCCGTTCTCCCGGGAGAGAACACCTGAGCGGCTTTGTGTTTTAGCAGGCAGGACGGCTGCTCTCTGGGGATTGGCTCCATTTGTAAATGTCAGCTGCAGCACCAACGACAATCAAGGGATAGATGGGACTTCCAGCATAATTGAATCATGATTGACTGCTGACAGGCAAAGTCATTAAAATGTTCATGTGTTCTTGAAGTAAATAATTAGATGCTAAACAAGATACAGATGTGATTTCATATAGGGGATGATCGTACCAAGTTTGAAAATATATGCACAGATAAGGCATTTATCCAACCTGCGCATCACATCACCCCAGTACTATCCTCTCTTCACTGGCTCCCTCTTAACTTTAGAATCAATTTTAAGACCCTGCTGATCGCTGATAAGGCTCTTAATGGTCAGGCCCCGTCCTCCATCACAGACTTTATTCACTGGCCCTCGGCCCCTCGGCCTCTTAGATCTGACGACAAGTCTCTTCTGTATGTCCCACGATCACAATTAAAATTAAAAGGTGACAGAGCGTTTGCAGTTGTTTCTCCAGAACTGTAGAACCAGCTGCTGTTAGATATTAGATGACCGGCTGGGTCGCCTGGAATGAGGGTGTTTTGATTGTTGAAAGACCCGAAACACCCAATTACCCCAGGTAACGTCGCTGACACTGTGTCAAGATGTGCTCCCTCCATCCCTGTTTTTCTAGGCTAAAGAGAATTTTTTATTCGCTGGCCCACTAATTTCAACTTTAGCCCACTAATCGCTCAATCATGTCTATAATTCTGTATTTGTTCATTGCTGTTTGTATGTTCTCTTTGTGTTTTCTCTGTCTTTTTTTTGTCTTGTGCAGCACTTGTTTCTTATGGTGCAACACAAAGTCAAACAATACATACATACATTTATGCAGCTGAAACTATCAATGTCAAGTGTGCACATAGGTTTCATTTTGTTTACATCCTGTGGTTGTGGAGGCTATGGAAGGCATTTGATGTCATCCTGGTATCCATCAAACCACTGTAATGTTTTTTTCAGTAGGGGAGCATCTTGAAATATGTAGACATCATGGCGCACAACAATCATCAGCTCTATCCACCATCATTGGCAACAGATTTTGTGGGTTGACGGAAGCAGTTTCCACGGTATCTTTTGTCAAGAGTCCATCATCTTTTGACTTGTGGCCATGTTGTACATTTCAAGGCTATTATCCTTCTTACATAACAGATTCTGTGATGCTCTTCAAGTCCGGATATCTCAGTAGTTGTTTTGTTTGCACATCCCATGAGGTTTGGATTGTATGTATAAGTATCAAGGTTTCACATTGTATCCCAAAACTGATCATAATAATCTGACACAGGGACAGCTCATAGTGCCCCCTAACTCCTGAGTAATGATTCATTCATAGGACATCAAAAATACCTTTTAGTGATTGAGGGACACAACGACAACTATGAAGTGTTGGCAGGATTTAGATGCTACTAGGAAGGACAAAGCCACCATTATATTTAAAATATGAAATATATCTGCATTCAAAATGTCAATCTGTGACCCTGTCTCATAGAAAATAAGTGTATGTAATTTGCTTTGCCAGTTAAATTGCTGTCTGAATTGTGTTCAGTGGCAGCATATTTTCCAGTGAAGGAAGAGGTTAGTGTACTGCATGTATTTGTATGGGGAGGTGGTGGAAATGCATTGTGGGCGTACAAAGCACAGTTGACACTGGAGACTGGGATCCCACATTTGGTTCGGTTTATGCAACAAAAACACTTTGGAAAAAGAAAAAAAATAGATGTCAGACTCATAGTTTCCCCATTAAGTTGATTGCTTGTCAGCCTTCTCTTTGACCCTCTCAATACATTAGCATTTTCAATTTCTAATGGTTACATAACAAACTTTATGGTTTCTCATTTGATCGTCACAGATGCATTACAATCTCACCTTTTCATATTCACCTGCTTTCAGTGCCTCTTTGTCAGACCTTACAATGTTAATTTTCTAGCGTCAGCAAGTCGGAAGAAATCCTGTCTGGAATGGATGGTTGCAAAATAAACATGAAGCAAGATTGCCTCAAAGGTACTCCTGCACAACAAAGAAGGCAAACATGTCTTGAAGTAATGGCATGGTAAACAATTAAAATGCTGCTAGGGCTGAATATGTTTATGATTACATATGTATATCCAACACCTCCATACTTTCTGTTCTGAACAAGCTGCCTGCAGACTGAAAACATATGGATAACATGTTGAAAAACAAAACAAAACCATATTTTAATAACCGAAAATCACTTGCATGGTAAAAGTTTTAGCCACTTTGTGTTGTACATCAACATCAGCTTGTTTGTGTGCATAATGCATCATCACCGATGTGTGAATTAGAGGCAGGGTGTTAATTACTAGTCCGTCTCACTAATAGACTCAGAGCATTAATGCAATCAGCCTCAAAACCAATTAATTCAACATCTGCTCTGATCAAATTTGCCTCTTCCATGTTTTGATGATGTATCCACACACAATTATTCCCTTAATCTGATGAAAACAATTAGTCTTCTTGCCATGGTGATGACGTCTAATTATCAAGTATCACTGATCCGCATCGCACAAGTCCACACTGTTTGTGTCTGCTGTCGTTCACTACTTTTCTTCAACAAGTCTTTTTTGTTGTTGTTGTATAATGCGTCTTCATCCTTCCTTTGTGTTTTTTCCTTCTTCCTCACCTTCTCTGTTTACTCATCCTTTCTTCCTTTTTCTTTCTGTTCTTTCTTATTTTCCCTTCCAGGTCTGTCATTCCTTTCTTCCTTTATTTCACCCTAAATTCTCTCATTTCTTTCACCCTCCCTTTCTCTTTCTTCCCAGACCTTTCTTTTGTCGTCTCTCTGTTTTCTTTCTTGTTTTCTTGATTTTTTTTCTGGCCTATTTTTCTTCCATTCAATCTCCTTTCCTTCCTCTTTTCTTTCTTTTATCCTTCATTCCTTTGTTTTGTCATTTTTTCCTTCCTTTCTTGAATGCTTTCATTCTCCCTTTCTCTCTTTCCTCTATTTTTTTTCCTTTCCTTGCTGTCCTGTCTTCTTTCTTTCTCGCTCTTTCTTCTTCATTTGTTTGTTTCTGAATTAATGAATTAGTTTCTTCTTTGCTTTCTTTTCTTTTCTTTCTTTTCTTTATATCTTAATCTATGCATAAGCACCTTCTCACTGTATGTACAGTATGGCTGTATGTAAATGCATCCACCTATAAATTTAAGCGTACACAGCAGAGTTGACCTTGTCTCCTCTGTGCATGGGGCACCCCCACTATAATTCATTGTTATTCACCAGGTCAGACACTTTAAGCCACAAATGCACACTAAGTGACACACACATACCTATCATAGTGGTACTATGATAGGTAAGTGTGGTGACAGTATGTCACCTGTAGTGCCATAAGTCAGTGTATGTGTAGCACAGGTTGATTTAGAGAGCTAGTTTAAATGCTAAGTCCCGACACTCACTCAGCAGCAGTGACAGCTGCTGTATGGGCACCGCAGAGAAACTCACATTAATCAAAGGCCAATCAAAAGTAATCTAAACTGTACAAACACCAAGAACTCTAAAAGTGTCACTGGACTGAAGCATTATTAATGTACAGTCTTTCATTTGGTTCTCTGCCCTCTTCCTTTCATTCAGCATTGTTTACCTATTGATGTTTTACATTTTTCATTTCAAATGTCATCCAAAATGTTGGGAACGGATTCATGCTGCCTCCACAACTACAGGTCAAACCCACGAAGAGTGGGTAAAATCACAGGATTATTTCACAATATAATGCAAACTCCTACACTAGCTCTTCAATAAATGGTATATTTTTGTAATGCTTATATATTTAATTTTTTGGTATAGGGGTGGGCAATATGGATAAAATCACAGGAAATGTCACTTAATATCACAATATTAATAGAGGAGCCATTAAACTAGACATAAACTGTCTAACTCAGACAAATCAAAACATTTCATCACAATCATGCAGGAATCACGTGAAACTTTTCTCAACAGCCATGGCTGGATGCATTATGTTTTTGGTTGTTTGTCCGTCTATCCCATTCTAATAAACATGATATCTCAGGAACGCCTTGAGGGTATTTCTTCAAATTGGGTCCACTTGGTCAAACGCTAAGTATGGCAAAATTTCCCACACAAATGTCTAATAGGATAGAACGATGACGGATTAAAGATGTGTGTGAACCATCCATGTTTTGCCAAGAAATACACTTAATACCTTTTATTAAATTCCGACACATATTATAAAACCGTGAGGCGGTAACTCTAGTTTAATACTGTCATAATTTAAAGCTGTCCTGTGAAAAACGCCTTACTCCATTAAGCCACAAAGGTTTCAATGACAATGTTTCAATCCAGAGGATCTTTGTCGGCTCAAAATGTTTGTCACATGGAGACCACACCCATATCTGTACTCTTATGGCACATCAATAGGCTAATGAGCTCTTTGATTGCAGGCATGGTAGTCCACAAAACACATGACATAATTAAACATAACTGAACAATTCAATAAGGTCCATAGAAGTACAAAACGTGGAAACAGTCATAAATATAAGCCTTGCTTCAAAAAAATAAACATTTTATAATTAAACACACACACACACTGCTCATAACAGCCAGTTACAACCAATGAGATTAAAGTGAGCTAATAGCTACACAGTATAGCAGAATATATTGTCATAAGACTGTGTCAGAAAGGTGTTTTTAAGCCGTAGTGTGTTGTTGTTTCACTGGATTGATATACTGTCATGCATCATGTATATTTTTCCAACTCCTGCACATGCGGTCGATGATCAAAGTAACCGTTGACCCCATTTCACAAAAAACTGAACATGAAAAGCTTCACAGAAGTAGCTTTTATTGCAGGGCTAGAGTTTGAATCATGTTCTTCTGTCAGGTGTTGCTATTATTTTGTCCACCCCCTGTGTTTGCTTCTCGTCAGCCCAGAAGGCAACTGCACCACCACCCGTGGGGAGACGGCATGTTTACTCCCGCCTTGTTATCTCTCTCAATACTGTAGCCCAGGTAAACACAAAGAGTTGCAAACAGGGGTGTTGTTTGATGAGTCATCCTCAGGTTAGCATTGTAACAAGATTCATTTCTGTTGAGAGAGAGGAAATGTGGAAGACAAATACGAAAAACCATTTTGGGCAATGTCAACCATTTCATCTGCAGTTTACGCGAACCAGCTAATTACAGATTTGCATTTCCATCTGAACAGATTGATTGCAGCAACAGACGAGAGACGAGCGAAGAGAAGGGTGGGCTGCAGATAAGACTGAAAGAGATTCAAATGAAAATACAGGCGAAAAGCAGATTGAGAATCTGAGAGAAAGACAGGAGAGAAAATGAGTGGGGAGGTAGTTATAGTTGTCGGTGTCATGATGTGAATGGTAATGAGGCAGGGACAGTCATTGTCAAACAACTGCTACTCCGGGTTTATTTGAAGCTTTTACAACATGGTAGTGTACTGTTTCTCCGGGGATCCCGAGGGAAAGAAAGGAAAATTCAAAAAATAAGTTTAGGAATGTTTACGAGTATGAAGGACAAACCTCAATGCTGGGGGAATAGGAATTAGTGACTTAATTGTAATTGTGAGGTATTGTAACCTTTATATAACATGAATACCACACGAATGGAGCGTTTATTGAGGTTATTATGATAAACGTCCTTGTAAAGTTTTCATTGTTTCAACTTTCTCAGCAGGCATATTCTTTACACAAATTGTGCATTCACCCTTTTCTTTGGTCTAAAACACAATACAGTGATTAAGTGTTTGCAACTTTAAAAAAATTAAATTTATGCTTTTAAATGTCATATATCTGTAGTTATCCTTGGTATTTTGCCCACTTAGAAGCCAACCAGAGCTTGAAAACAAACACAAGGCACACTTAGCTTGTTTATTGAATATAATTCTGGCAAAGAACACAATACAAGACTTAAAGTTTGAGTGTGTACTGGTCTGGCAAAAATAATTCATGTCATCATGCTATCTCATAGTGATTTCACATCAACTCCCAGCTGATCCTCAGAAAGTCAGAGCTATTTAACGATGTACTCCAGCTATGGGAGCGGGCCTCAAAACTGCTGCAGTTGTTGCGGGTGACATGGTTAATTTGCTCAATAAGAAGCAACATTGTGTTGCAGTTTTCTGCAAGTCCAAAAATATAATGTTTACATTTACAAAAGCTCAAATAATTAGGATGAAATACCTTGCATAATTTGCATAAATAGGTGTATAATGGCATTTGTCCAGATTGCACTTTTGCTTTTGGTTGGTTTTCTGTTTGCACACGTTTAGAATATTCTGCTGGTGCAAACATCGGTCTTCTCATACACTACCCATAATACCTTGCAACTTTAGCTACTTCTCAACTTTTCGTTCATACTTCTTTGTTTTCACTGCCCAAACAAACTAAAGCAGTGTACACAAATAAAGCTCAAATTAACTACTTCATACATGACCAACAGCTGAATGGCTTTCTAGGCACTTGCCTAAAAGCCAACTGTACTACATGAACATTTAACTGAAAGCATAACATAATAATGCCAAAAGTTTAGATTTGGACACAGTTATAGTCAAAGCAGTAACTAACGACATAACGTGTGTTCAGATGATCCTGCCTCAGTTGTTGAGGCATTGTTTTTGAGCCAACCTATTAATTAAGATACCGACCATGTTTATTCAAATATAATACAATATGTCAATTGAAAATCTTGATTAGAAATTGGTAAAACAAAAGCATCTCCTTGGGAAAAACTTCCATTGCAAGTTTTTTTTTTATTGTGCCAGTTTCTCCACAACATTTTAAGGGCTTGTTTTTATCTGTCAGTGACTGAACTGTGAGTTAAGAAAAAAAAAAGTTAAGAGTATTCAGTACTACACACACACACACACACACACACACACAGTCACACACACACAGTCACAGCTCATTTGACACCAATATACTAAGAGACAGACAGAGACAAGTTAGGATCTCAGATGGCAAAACTTGCTGTCGCACACACAAACATTGAAAGCTATCTGTGTGCACACACACACGAGCACACACACAAAAACACACACCCACCATCTAGCAACAGAGAAGAGTCAAGTGGAAATCTTTGCCATGGGCTACAAACAATAAGAAACTGATTAACATTCAGCACCCTGAATACGACCCAGCTCTCTCTCTCTCTCTCTCTCTCTCTCTCTCTCTCTCTCTCTTGATGTGATGCTTTCACAGCACATGAGAGAGACAATAGGATGAGAGAGCAGCAGTGTGTGTGTGTGCAGAGTGCGTGCATGGACGATGATGACTAGAATAGAACGTAATGAGGTACAGTTACTACATTGCTGAGATGACAGCATGCAGCAGGCAACATCTCTCCCTCCATCTCTCCCTCCGCCTCTCCCCCCCTCATCCGACTGTCTTTCTCTGTGCTGTAAACAGATGTAGAGTACAACATTGTAACCACAATCCCCCTGGGCACTTTGGGAGCCTCTCACTCATGAAATCTATCTTTTTTCTCCCCCCTCTGTCGTCCCTCTCTCTCGCCCCTCCTCCTCTGCTGGGCCACAGCGGACCGGTTGTGGCTCAGTTGTAATTACGGAGCTGAATGATTTGGCTTGTAGTGCCATTGATGGGTTTGTTGCTGTTCTTGTTTTTTGTCAGATCTGAGGGAATTATCTGGAATGCAACATGCTGCTTCACGGCCCGCTCTGTAGCATTCAATCCAAATATGAATCGATAACTTGTTTAGGACAAATTATGAAACGACACCACAACACAGAACTTGAGAATGCTGTTTTACACTTTACTGCATGAGTGAGTTCTTATTAAGGATGTGGTAAGTGATTAAAGGCTGCTGCATTCGAACACACACTAGTATCCACAGCCTGTTGCAGAAAGTCTCTAAATGTAACCAGAGGACAGGTTTACAATTTACATGTTAAACATGTAAGATGTCAGCGAAACCAGGGAACGAGTGGAGGATTATCAAGATGATTTGCTCCAGAGTTTTTATTCCTTTTTCTGCAAACCACAGATATGTACCATTTGTAAGTTTTATATGTAGCAGATATGTTGAAACTTTACATTTCAATTTTATGTTGCGACAAGACTGTGGTTAATGTCTGGTTAGGTTTAGGCACAACTGCTTGGTTATAGCGTTAAATAGGAAAAGTTTTGGCTTAAAATACCCGGTTTTGTCGCAACAGCCATGGCTGGAAATGTCCTGACCTCTCGTTAAAAAATGTCCAGTTTTGAGCGCCCCAGTAGCTCACCTGGTAGAGCGGGCGGTCCATGTACAAAAGGCTGAGTCCTTACTGCAGCAACCTGGGGTTCGAATCTGACCCCTGACCATATGCTGCATGTCATCCCCTCTTTCTCATAAAGGCAAAAAGCCCCAAAACATAAGAACACAGCCCTGTTTTGTCATCACAGCCAAGGCTGGAAATGTGCTAACATTTTGTTGGTCTCGAATAGTGGTCTGGCCCAGGTTTAACACCAGCCACCGTCCCCTGTCCTACTAAACTACGTCACTCCATCAATCCATGGTAGACTATGTTTGATTATAATGTATTCCTCATTATAGTGCAGGCACCTGTTGCATTGCTATCCAAAGCTTCATGATGACAACTGAAAGGATTACGACGACCAGTACAAACAGAAAAAAAGTGATTTCTCCTTGATTACTACCCTTGTAGGAAATTAAATTGCATGCAACATTATAATATCGCCAGACAATAATATCAATATTGGCTGATTCAAGGAATAGCCTGGATTATGCTCAATGTCAATGTTATTTCCTGTCCAGTCCCAAAGTTCTTTAAATTGGATATAAATCCTAAGGTGTAATTTTATCCTACTGGGCCGAGCCTTAACTTTGACATGAATTCAATCCACTCTTTCTATCCCTCCTGCTTTTTTCAATGATACTAATGATTTAATCATGACATAGAGTAGCATGTCAGTTTTCTTCCAAGAGTTAGCCTGGGGCACCAAAACACTCATAATCACCACCGTGTACCACAGCTTGACACAAGCTGGCCTCGGATAATCTAAAATACAATGTCGACACTATAGGATTTGGAAAAAAGTGCTCACATTACCACACTTTTAGCAGGACTTGCCTCTGGATTCAGAAAAATAGCTGGTCTTCAGGTGGGAGAGAGTAAACCAGAGATGGTGCAGTAACATCACACGTCTTCCTGTTCAGTCAGAGGTCCGGATGTCAACGATGGACCATCTATCCATACATCTGACTGATCTAATCTGCCTGGTGGTCGGCCTGGCCGTGTAAACCGATGACATTCCCTGCTTGTCATCTCAAAGGGAAGACATCACGTTGCACCGTGTCCACAGCTGTGTGTGTGTTTCTGTTTGTCTGTAACAAGCTCAGAGAGGTTGATGTACGACCGGCCAGCTCCCATTCACTCCCTGCTTGATCATGTTGATGGATTGTTGCTCCAAGTGTATGTGTGTCTGTATGTGTGCGTGTCCCACACTGTAGATTGAGAGATATAAGGTGATTTTTGTGGCGAGTTCCCTACGGCTTAAAACTTAAACAACACTTGAAAAAGCAATGACTTACATGTGTGTATGAACCTGGTGCACACGCCAAATTAGATGGGTGGATGTCAGTGAGACCTCATCTACTACTATTCAAATGCGGTCTACATCTGCACACATGGCGTACGTGTAATGAACAGACCCGCATGTCCTCACAAATTCTGGTGTTATGGTGTTCTTATTGTCAGCATTCTGTCCACATCACGGCTTAATCTCGTTTCTCGCCTGCACTGTATGCAAAGCAGACGACTAGGTTAGGTTGTGTTATGTTAGTAGTTATAATTGCTTTTCCCTGGCTGCAAAAGAGTTTTCTTGTAGGTTTCTCAGTGGTTTTTGGCTTGTCAATCTGTCTTTAGATCCCAAAAGTACCAAGTTATGTCATGTGAATTTGAGTATGGCATATTTTATTAGTTTATGTTTAAAATGGAGTTAGCTTCAAATTAATAAATAGATATTATATATCATTTTTAGAAATCTACTACTGTATGACTCCATGTGCATATCAAGTCACAACCTGAGTTGCAGTCATTTATATAGCATCTGTATCCTAACTGAAAGCAACGCGAGTGAGCGTCATCGACAAAATCAGTTTGATTGCATTGTTTTCTCCTGGAATGTCCTAATGAACTGAACTTTTGTCGGGCGCCCTGTTTCTATTTATTCCCCTCACTCACGTTGAAAGTGCCGCAATGAATGAAGAACAGCTGATTTGTGAAGTTAAAAGAGGATTTATCTCTCCTCATTTCACTATAAAAACCTAAATAAGGTGGCAGCTGGCTGAAATTTCTTGTAGGTGACCGTCGCTAATAACAACCTACTTGCTGTTGGCTGTATTGTATGTCATTTCCATTAAATATCACAGTATAAAACGTGTGTTTTCTGTTTGTGATGGGTACATGGTTTGTTTACATGATGTAACAGAAGTGAGGATTCACTGTGGACAGAGTCCAATGTACATGATAGTCACTCGCTTGCTGTTAGGACAGTAAGAACAGCGCAAATTCACTTAATGAAAGGGATATAGTGTTTTGCTGAAGGACACTTTGACATGTTGTAAGAATGGGAGCAACTACAGGATGGCCAGACAGATTGATAGCAAGCAGATTAGTGATGAGATTTCTGCCCGCATTTGAACCAGTGGTAATGAGTTTTATATCTGCAGTGGGGAGGTTTCTAATCATGAGGTTTCTACCTCATCACACCAGAAAACACAGCTTGTGTTTACACCTGTAAGATGATGTAAGAAGATTTGATCACATTCAAACAACAAATAGTAGACAATGTGTAATGATATTCTGAACACAATGGAGTGCGTTTGAATGCCCAGAGGTAGAGAGGCTTGTGAAGGGTACGCATTTTGGAGTTGGTATTCCACATACAGTGCACACCATCTCTACCAAGCCTGGAGGACGTTGCACAGTGCTTCACCCTACAAGTTCAAAAGAGATTTAATGAAATGTAATTAAGTTCTCCTCTTTTACAATATGTGTTTTGTGCATTTATTTTGGATCATTATTATTATTATTATTAGTGCCTGAATTTGACATGTAAATCGACACCACTAGAATAGTAATACTATAAACTCAGTCTATATTTTAACACTAAGTTCAGGTCTGAGTCTTATCTGTCGATTCAGAACACCTCTAACACATTCAGTAAACTCACACTGTACACACACACACTGCTTTTTCCAGCATTAATTCCCTATTTTGCATAGTACTGGGAAAACATTAGATGTTATCACAGTGTGAACAGAATGCTGGCCCCCAAAACACAAAATATCAGGAAAAGCAAGGACATATTATTATTGTGTCATTAGCATATTGAGATGTCTCAGAGTTTGTCTTTACCTGCATTCCCTCTTTGTGATTGATATGACTTCAATAAGGGATATCATAAGCAGCTTGGATTTCATCTCATTAGTGGAATTCACAAAAATAGTCATTGAGTGTAGATATCCTGTAATTTGGACATGGTGTCTAGCAGAGACAAGTGTACGAGTATAGAGAGAAAGCTTGTGACAAATGTAAACCAAGACACCTTTGAAGTATATTTTGGCATTTTGATGATATTTCATATTTTTCTGGGTCATTAACTGACAATGTTGATGAGCCACATCGTTCGCCAAATACTTTTTGACAAATGACTTAATTTTGTGCTCAAAGTTTAAAAAAGAAGGTTGTTGCTAAAAAGGGATGATGACGTACGACTGTAGTAGAAGTGCAGGTCATGCGTCATCCTCCAAGCTTCAGATGTCATAAACATCATAAACACTTAGCTACCACAGTTAGCTGTAATGCTATTTAGCTAGCCTAACTTATTGCATTAGCTAACTGAGGATCTTCATTTTAATTTTTACTTTCCTCCACCTTAGTTTAGTGTGTTGTTTATTTTCATAATGTCATTTGTGTGTGCGTTGAACGGGTGCAATTAATGCAGTGAATTACACAAAATCCCACCAGCAGAAATATCACAACATCGACTCTCTCTCCCTCTCTTCTCTAACGTCTAACATTACCGACCACGGCGCTCTGCAGGACGGGTGGACATGTTGCTGGGGTCTGCTGTTTGAGGTGCAGTTTTAGGATGCTTTGGAAGTTTGATCGTCCACCAGCACCGGTCTCTAACATGTCCCATTAGAGAAGTACAAAAATAAACACAAGTACAATGCAGCGTGGTGCGGTGTTGGTGCTGGGAGCTGAGACGAAAGCTGACGGCGCTGGTGGATGATGTACCGCTGAGGCATCCCGAAGCTGCGTTTTGGGCGGCAGACTTCTGCAACATGTCTATCCGTCCTGTGGTGCGCTGTGGCCGGCGAGCAGCCGTGCGGCTCCTCGCTGCAGCAGCAGCCTCTAAAACAACGGGCAGCTGACGCCGGAGGAGATGAGAGGAGAAGAGAGCAAGTGAAAGGTTTGCTGAGTTAATTCTTGGCTCATTTGTGGTCTGATAAACAGTAAATTCATCAAACCAGCAAAGTTACTGTAGCTGCAATCTGGTTGTCATGGTAATGGTTTCGTCCGACAATAGTCGAACCCCTATACTCTGAGACAGTTAAACAGGACAAAGGAGGGGGCTTTGAATAAACAAAGACTATCAAGCTGTCTCCTTGTTATGTGCAATAAATGATGGATACTGCCAGGACTGATAAGGGCACATAGTTGTGCATATTTCCCACATAAGTAAATAATAATAATAATCATAATAATAATAAAAGTCATTTCAAGTCCAAATCCAACATGAATGGCTTTGAACTGAAGCCCCAGAGGATTTTTGCTTGACAGTTTAAACCAATTTTGTTTTATTGATTCAGTTCACGCCACATACAGGTAGATTTCTCACAAGTAGAGACTTCATAAGTCTCATTCATAATATATGTAAATTGCATCGCAAAGTGACTCAAAAGTAAGTTGTAAAACAAGATGAATCGTTGATCATTGATGGAAATGAAAGATCTTTTATAGCTCCTCCATTCTCTTCCAGCCCCTAATGAGTCCCACTCAGATTCCCCGTGTATTGAAAGCTCTGTTTATATCTCTTCCATCTTCTTCATTGCTCCCTGCCAGAATTTGTTGCATACCCCTTTGCACAAATCACAGTATTTATCTCAAAGCTTAAAATCCTCGCCCTGAACCCGATGAAGTCGGGCTCAAAATTGATGGCTCACTCCATTTGGACATTAGTTTGGTTCATTACTTCACTGGATTTCTCCGAGTCAGGCTCTGCTGTTTTGCCAATTAAGCCAGTGACACTGTTCTTAGCGACAATGAATTTCAGCACATATCTTTCAGACATCGATTTAAGACGACATTACAACCTCTACTTTTGTGGCAAAGGCAGATATAAGTGAGACTTTTTGTGCATGTGGTATTGGGGGGAACTTACTTATTACTTACTTATTAAACACTTACACGTTGAAACAGAGAATTGCAGCAGCATGTACCTTATTGGCCCAAATATAGGAGTGTGTGCCCCCTTTTTCTTTGAAGATACCAAGCATTTTAAGACTGGTTCTGTTTATCCCAAGATACTATTAGTCCAAAGAGTAGATAGTCCTCATCCTTAAAGGCTTTTCTTTCATAAAACATGAAATAGGCTGACTTCCATTGAAACAGAACAGTTAATCCCACATTTGTGTATCACAGCTTGTCAGACTCTTGGAAGTCATCAGAATGATTTTCTCTGGCAGTTAGCGTTTTGCAGACTGTGTTTTGGGGTTTTTGAGCTCCTCGTCATGACATTGTGCAACACCGGTAATTCTTGGCTGCTAAATAGATGATTAGGCCCCTTGTCTGTTTCTGCAGTTGGAAGACAATTTTGACCCGTTTTCACTAATCAAGAGACACAAACTCCTGTAGGTTTAATTTTACTCACACTTTTAGGGATTTTAGACACATTATAGATGGACTTTATGGCTACGTCACAAAAGAAACATAATGCCACTCTTCTTTCAAAAATCATCAGTTGTTGTGAATTAAGTAAATGACTAGTCCTAGACTATTATACAACCTCTGCTTTTTTTCTGGGTGCATTTTCTTCTTTACCTTTGAAAAAATGAAGATATATTCAAGACAATTCAACAATTTCATGCATCGTTAAGGCATGTATTTTATTTTCAGTTTAAATGACAGGCTGTGGACATGCTTATGTCATTAAAATATGAATTTTATTTAATTTAAATCAATTAACTCAATGTTATGTTATTCTTTTTTACTTAGCTGTTAATGGGCACTGACCCTTCTGTGGCACTTGGCAAAATCTGGGTCATACAGGAAACTCTTTGTCCGGGCTCATCTCTGGAAATGCGACCACACTGGTCCAGGTGGACCTGTGTGGGCTCTGATCGGTCCAAGCTTTCACTCTTTGGACTGATATAATCTCCACTTCCTGCAGATTTGTCTCATTTTCTCACTCTCCCCCTGTCATCAACACTCTCAGGAGACACCCAGGTTTCACTCCATCCTCCTTTCCTTCCGCCTGTTTCCATGTTTTTCTCTCCTCTTCTCATCAAATCCGCGATTCAAATTACCTGAACACCTAATGCTTCCTTTTAGCGATGCATGAGTGGGATCAACTGAAGGGGGTCAAGCAGTGGATTAATTCACACATACACCCACACTCATGCACACGCACACGCACACGCACACACCCACACACACACACACACACACACACACACTGTGTGACAGGAAGTGATGTCATGATGACTCATTTCCAGAATTAAGGACTACAAACTTAGTAGTAGAACAGTGTAGTTAAAGGGTAATTACACCCATTTTTTCACATTCATTGATGTTATTCTGTGGTCGAAGATAATCCAAAAATATTAGTAAACATGAACAACTTTCTGTGATGTCATCAAGTATAATGTGTAGAACTGCTCCACAGACGGTGTTTTGGGAAATATGTTTTCGGTGACACTGAGTACCCGGTCATCTCGTACACCACTGTACCCTGTAATAATAATTATAATGCATTTTATTTATGGGCGCCTTACAGACAGTTAAAACAAGTATATCAACATACCTTAAAATCAAGCAGACAATAATAAATTACTGCAATAACTAGATCAAAGAATACAATTAAATCAAAGGTACAGAAGGGAGTGAGGTTTTCAAGAATATGCCAGTTTAAAAAGGTGAGTTTTGAGACGGATTTGAAGGTGGAGAGAGTCAGTATTGCGTAAGTCTTGTGGGACAGAGTTCCAAAGGTGGGGGGGCAGACCAGCTGCGGGGGGGCAGACCAGCTGCAGGCTCTCGACCCCGTTGTCCCCAGATGGGCAGGAGGTGTGGTGGGCAGGAGGTGTGGTGGGCAGGAGGTGTGGTGGGCAGGAGGTGTGGTGGGCAGGAGGTGTGGTGGGCTGGAGGTGTGGTGGGCAGGAGGTGTGGTGGGCAGGAGGTGTGGTGGGCTGGAGGTGTGGTGGGCTGGTGCAGAAGAAGATCTGAGGGAGAGGAGATGTGGAGAAGTTCAGAAAGGTACAGAAGGTCCT
>JAOVVB010252028.1:0-20232 GCA_028570985.1 Heterobranchus longifilis | reverse complement strand
CACACACACACACACACACACACACACACACACACACACACACACACACACACACACACACACACACACATGCAATAGCCACACAAATGTTTAAGCTCGCCTTTGAGGTTTAACAGGGTTCTTTTGCTGCTAGCACACTCGCAGACCAACAATAACTCCAAGTGCCGGGATTGTCTTTGAGGTGTATCTGTTCTTGTCTGCTAGCACTTACATAAACACACACACACACACACACACACACACACACACACACCTACCCACACCCACACCCACCCACACACACACCAGGATAAATCCAAGTGACACGGTTGTCTTTGTGGAATATCTTATTTCACCTGTTAGTGCGCACGCAGCTTCAACTGCTATGTTTGCCTTTGTGGCATATCTTGTTTCGTCTGCTGGCTCTCTCACACATGCACATACACATGCACATGCACATGCACACGCACACGCACATGCACACGCACACACCAGAGGTTACGGCTGTCTTTGAGATCTACCTCCAGACTCTTCTCAGAAAAAGAGAAAAAGTCCTTTCTAAGAGTCCTGGGCTGAGAATGGCGGCCTGTAAACTCGGGTAGCATCACAGTGTCACTTCAAACAGAGACGTCAGACAGCTCTCTGTCTGTCTGTCAGAGCATGCAGTGTGCAGACTGAAACTCCAGAGGAAAGATACTCAGTGATAAACACACAGACAGAGACGCTAACTAAAAAGTCATCTCGCTTTGCTTTTTTCACCTTCAATACACTCTGTTCTTTTCTTATTCTGAATTGTGCAAAAAGAGTGGTATACAAATCTGAATACTAGGAAAGACTTTCATCGAAAAAGGCCCATTCTAAAAGTGTGGTAGTGGGTGTGATCACTGAAATCTTCTGCCAGCGTGTGAATTTGCCCTCTACATGTTGTGTTTATAATGTGGTAGGAATGAGTCCTAAAATCCAAAATCCAGAGCAAAACTCCCAATGGCTTTTTGTCGAGGGAACCAGGGCGATGCTAACTTCCTGGTTGGCCTACAAAAACACATCATCCCTGCAGCATTTTATTTGAATGTGTCTGCAATGGAGCAATAGCAGTTTTCTTTTCTTCCTTCCTCTCTTCCTCCTCTGATAACAGAGAGAGCCAGAAGGTTATCTTTCTTGATCTGACTTGAAAAGACACTTCTAGTTGTGTCTGAGTCCAGACAGACGTTGGTCGGCCAGACGCGGCCGTCCTGACAGGCGAGTTATTCCTGTCGCTTCCTGCTGGGACGAGCCCCGAGCGAGCAACATCAAAGCAGAGCCGAGCTCCTGTATCGCCGGGGCAAGGCCACTGGAGCAAATCCACCAGCACCCACACACACATGATAAAGTTTAGATACAGACTGATACAGAAACACACACGCACACCACCGGTTACAATTTGCCAGCATATCTTCATTGTTCAGTGGTGTTGGTGGCAGATGAAGGTAGTGGGAGCCACGCTCCTTTTCATAAGATGACGGAGCAGCGCTATCAGCAGCAAAGACCCGAAAACTTCTACTGAACAGTGCTGAGACTTTCAGCTTGGTTTCACAGGGGAAAAAAAACATTATGCTTCACTGGCCACTTTTCACTGTTTGTTTATCTGGAATAAGCATTTTTTTTCCTCTGGACAAAGAATAGTCTGATAAGCAATTACTTTAGATAAACTGTGTTACAAGGCACTAATTTGGCCCAGATGTATAACATTTCTCTAAGTGCTGTTTGCACTTAAAAAATGCATGAACAGAGGTTTACACCAGTGGTTGCTTTAAAAGACAGCAACAAATGCTTAGGAAAGATTACAGTCCTTTATGATGAGGCAACCTAAAATACTGTCCTCGATTCCAGACACTCTTAGTCGACTAACACTCATACGGTTTTGCCGAATAATCAATTAGTTGATTTAATCGACGGATCTGTAAAACTGAATTTCTCCACAAAGAATCATGCAAAAGCTCTGCTCATAAGTCATTCAGCATGAAAAAGCACAAAAAAACAACTAATCAACTAAAGAAATCTTGGTTGACTAAGACCAAAATGACCAATTAGTTGACTAATCGACTAAGAGGGGGCAGCCCTGTACTCACAACTGAAATACAAGCAAGTGAAATTAAGGGTGAGAAATGCTTCTGTGATCAGAGAAAAGTCATATAAAGCATAATTAATTAAAAAAAAAAAAAAAAAGCAATAGAAAGAAAAGCATTAAAAACAAAGGAGAAAGAAGCAGAAAGTTTTTCATTAGAGCAACCAGTGGAGGAAGATATGAGACGAGAGTGTAATTTCACAGAAAGAAAAACAGGAAAACACTACATTAAACAGGAGACTTCTGCAGCCACGCAGTAACAAAATAGGCTGCTATTATCATGATGAAATGCTGAGCTTATGAATCTCATAAGCATGGGCAAATATCGCCAAACAACACAGATATTGAGACGGGGGAAAACTCGCTTAATTATACATTTGATTCCCCACTGAGTTTAGTTGCCACTGAGACACTGACCAGAGAAGAGCTCGGGTCTTAGCAACTGTCTCTCACTATTCATCTGTTTACCGTTTTTGTCCACCAACTATAAAACGTAATAGAATAATAATAAAATGTGCATAAAACAAAACTAATTGCAACGGCAGTTTAGCTCAAAATGAACAGAGAGAGAAAACAAAAGGAAAGACATAGATAGAGTATTCATGCCCACAAAGCATCACATCTGGTTAGGCCGTTGGGGGGGAAAACAACGCATTCGCTACCATTCGCTATTTTATGCACGTCAAATAAACCAGAGTTAAAGTTTTATATATTACAGAATAAAGAGACAGAACCGAATAGAACTGGTGGCAGCAAGATGAGGTTGCACTGTGTGTAAATTCCTACGTGATATATTACATCGTCAAAAACAGGCTAATGGCTAACGGCTAAGAGCAAATGGCTATTAGCGCTGCTACTGGAAGCTATGGTAGACCGAGTGACAGGCTGTGGCTGGCAATCAAAAGAAGGAAAAACTGTTTGAAACTGTATTAAATAAAAATTGAGCCCCACACTATTAAAGTGAAAACACGGATTGCGAGAAAATCTTGTCAATGGCGAGGAAAGTGTTAACTAGAATTACTCTTTAATGTGATGAGGTCATTTCATGTGAAAAAATGCAAAAGTTGCCCCCCCCCACCACCACTTTGGAGAGCAGTTAAAGCCAATGCATATACTCAACACTAAAAGTAGTTTGATTGCTTATTTGCATATAAAATCAAACGTGTGTACATGTCAACTAATATTATGCATGGAGGACAAATGTTTTATTGTAGTATAACCAGCTATTCATTCTCCATGTGGTCTTATCAGCTCATGTTTGTGAGTATGTGCTGTATGTTTTCTCTGTGCTTTTTATTAAATTAATTCCTCATTGAGAACTGAACTGAACTGTGAAGTGGATCAGACCTGGTCAGCGAGCCAAGTTAATAGTTGATTTCTCTCCATGCAAAATATCTACTAACTGGCAATCAAAGTCCTCTTACATTCCCACTATAAAAACTGACCACTGAAATAATTACGACCGCATCTAAATTAGCCCCGCTGCACCCTCCCTAAAAACACAATCCATCAAAAAATGTGAGGGAGAGCTGTGGTCTGCATTTCCTCACTGCTTAATGAAAAGCCTGGATACAGAAGCAGCCTCAGCTTCTCAGAGAAAAACTAGAGAAGGCTATCAAACGGAGGTCACTTTGCTTTTCACAATCGCCCCACATTAGTGACGTTTCCTCACAGATGTCTTCCTCAAATATTCCAATTAAAATTACACAAATCAATGCTCTTGTCTCCGTCTTACTACACAACAGGCCTGCAGAAAAACTCCCTCCGCATTCTTGGACGGTCTGCAAAGTGACAGAGTGTCTGAATACGTGCCATAGGCTTTATGATATGGACTCAAAATGTAATCATCACTGTTGCTGTTTATTATGCTGCTATGAAACTGTTTCCAAGTGAGCACTGTGTGAAATGTGCCTCTGGCTGTGATGACAAAGTCCTTTGAGGTGCAATATTTTCTGAGCTAACCTGAAAACTTGCATAATCAGGACAGAACCAGTGTCAGTGAACATCATCCTTGCTGAAGTGTCCTTGAAAATGACAGTAATCGGGTTCAGGAGGTTCATACAAATTAGTGACTGGAAGAGTGTTGAAAATGCAAACTTACTGGATGATATGCAGCCTTCTTAGCAAGTTATGAAGCATGAAAAATCAAGACTAATACCCTTTTTCCACCGAAATGAGCACATAAATGCAGGTTTTTGTGGGAAAACATGCTAAAAATAGGCGATAAACTCCTTTCCCACTGGCAGTAGACGAGTATGACTTTCTGTTTTATTTTCTGGTGTCACATTCAATGTCACAAACTCACCGGAAAACATAATGGGGTTAGTAAACAGTAGAGAGTAGCATCAATTGTCCAGGGAATGAATGCCGATTGTAACCTTTCCCACTAAAGACAAAAGCCAGTTGTTAGTGGGGTTTTTTGGCCAATGGGAAAGGGGTTTAAGAGTCTACAGCTGGCATCTATGTGAGGCTGCACAGTGGTGCTTTCAGCTCAATGCTAATTTTGGCATGCTAACAAGCTCACAATAACAACATGCTGGTGTTTAAGTAGTACCATGGTCATCATAATTAGCACAAAACCCAAACTACAGCTGAGGCTGATGGGGATGTCACAAGTTTTGGATCACTAAAATATATCCTGAGGAATGCTGAGTGTACCAATGAGTGTCCATGGCAATCCATTCAATAGTTGTTGAGAGGAACAGAGGGCATCTATCGGCTGTCTGTACCAAATGTTGTGCCAATCCATTTAGTAGATGATGAAATATTTCACAGGGTACGTGAAAACTTTGACCTGCTGGTGGAGATAGAGGAAAAATTGGGGGATCTCAAGAGTTATTAGGATTCATCCTCTGGGGACCATGGATATACATAGGTACCAAATTTCATGACAATCTATCCAATAGTCGTCAAGATATTTCAGTAAAAGCCAAAAATATCAACCTGCTGCAGGAATAGTCAGGAGATCACCAAAGTCAGTAAGGTTTCATCCTCGGGGAACCATGAATGTCTTGTGTGTTTACAGGATGTATGGAGGACGTGAAGCCAATCCTGAGACCACCCGTGCATCTGCCTCTCTGTCTGAATTGTCTCTCATGCTCTCTCACCCACTCTTTCAGCACTTTGGTGTTTCTGGTCCACGCTTACAGCTTCAATTCCACTCACTGAATTGAGCATGGCTTTGAGGCTGCTAATGTTCCATGTATCTGCCTTCTCGAACTCACTGTCTTGTCTGTGTGAGTGAGTGTATTTCTTTGACCCATTAGGTCAGAATGTCGGAAATTCTGACTTCTTAAAATGAATAATACAATGGAGCAGTCCTCAAAGTGATTATTCCAAGTAGGAAACTTTCTACACCCCAACTTTCCTCAAATCTCATGTCAACACCTGTAAAGGCTAAACAGCATTATTTATTACTTGTTTATATTGCTAAAAGTAACTGTATTCCATGCTGAGCAGTTCAGTCAATCTCGCCAATGTTCCTAAATATTACTGGCATGATATATTAGCGGTGGATAAGAATTTCTTACAGGCGTCTGTTTCCCTGCTTGTTTTTATGAACTGGTCCAATAGAACATACAGAGGTTGCAATTACGAGCTACGAGCTGATCATTTCCAGCTTCGGTTTCAAAATGGAAGGCAATAAGACACAAAACAGAGGTTTCTCTAACAACTGAAGCACACTCGGGATGAGCCGGCAGTGTTATGGATGGACAGCGGCAAAGCTTGCAGATTACGTGTGCCGTGTTTACAAGGCAGCACACAGGGGCTCGCAGCAGCTGACCGGTGTAAACAATCCCTATCAGCTGACCCTGGCCTGTTAGTGCACACACAGAGCAGGCGACCACCCCAGAGTTTTTTTACGATCCTCTGAGCATTCTAAGTTCCAGACGTTTGGAAGAGCCCAACGTTTTGTGTCTCTGGCCTGAGGGATAAATTCAAAAAACACTGCTGAAAAAGACAGGGCCTTTGACTTTTTGTGATTTACAACAAGAATATGTTGCACCATAAAAAGCTCCTCTTGGGCCGCGATGTGTTTGCAGTGGGTCGTGAGGAAGATTGGATCAAAAGCTGGATCGGGAAGGTTGACTTAGCATGCATGCATTTGCAGAAGTGCCTTACTTCACAATGTTCCACACTTTCATGTCTGAAGTCTTCATCAGCTCCAGCAGAGGACTGAAAGGTCCAATGCCTTGCTCAGGGGCACTAATGCAGACTTAAAAGCTTTTTTATTTAAATTCTCCATCCCAGATTGAAACCACAGGGCTTCTGTGACCTCTGGACTGCCTTTTTTCTCAAAGCTTCGGCGACTGAATGAAGAGACTAGCTGTGGAAAGTGTGTGTGTGTGTGTGTGATGATGGTTGTGTGGTGGAAACTGAAGGTGGAGTGGAGGACAAACGGAGAAAGAAAGAAATCTGCTCTTTCATAGTAAAATCTGAAAGTTAAAAGCATAAGAGGAGGATGTTGACTGGATGCCAGAGAGTAAAAAAGGAACAAACGCCAACTCCTAGTTGCCTCAGGGTGACTTATCAAAGCCTGCAAAGCAGATTGATACAGAAAAACGTGCGACCGGCCGGCTTTGCTGACGGAGACTTCATGCGATTTTTCCAGTGAGGACAGATGGAGGCTCGCCGCTAAAGAGAACTCACTGGGAAGCCTGTGCAGTCCTGACGCAAGAGGGGCATAATTCCACATGTCACAGAGCGTCAATAAATATGTTAAAATATTTAAACAGATTTCCCCTAATTACACCCCTTCTGACCTCTGGATGCGATGCTGCCTCTGGGCCGACCACTTCAGGCTTGTGTTGAAACGACCGCAGATGTAATTCCTCACGTTAGGCGCCCAAGTTCGCCCGGGACGGTATTATACGGTGCACCACTTGACATGGATGGCAGTGCTCACCGGCTCTGCTGCCACTTCCAAGGCAAACATACTTTTACCCAGTGCGGCTAATGCTCCGGCCCAAAACATTAGCTGAGGTGTCTTATGCTGAGGACAGACGGAGTGCAGCCACTAAGTAAGCTGGCTGCTGTCTCAGCTTGGTGTTTGGGCTTGGCAGATTTGAGGACAGCGGTGGAAAATGTACCCATAATTCCATCCTAATGTTCCCCCCACTTCTCGATACACCGACTGTCTGCTGACAAAATGACTCATTTAGGCTTAAGTGTCCCTCTTTCCTCTTACCACCTTGTCTCCTCATGGCGGTGACAGCTCCAACTAATGCTAACACTTAATAACGTTAAACCTTATTTGTATAGTTATTATACATTAAGACAGATTTATTCTGATGTATTAATCTCCTATTCCGTTTCAAGTAAGGAGGACAAATGGAAAAACCACAGGAATAAAATGACATCCAATCAACGTAGCAAGATGGTCAGAGCGGCGGCCATTATTATGTGTACTGTTGCAATTCCGAATAAACCAACTTGCTCGCACTCACTGAGGTAAGGAGGTTTTGCAGTAACGACTAGGGGTGTAAATCACAAGTTTCATCACGATACAATATTATATTGATTCTTTGGACAACGATATGATATTTGCTGATATCACAAAGTCTGCCACGATACTATTTCAATTTGATTCAATTCAGGAGCCTGCGATCAATATGAGAGCCAAAGTAAACAACTTAATGTTTCATCCACACACTCTGTCATCCACAACTTTGTGTGGCTCATTTTCTGTAACCAGTGTAGCATTAAAGCATGGCAGAATTAGAAAGCTAGCTAACTAGCCAGCCATCTGCTAGTTCCAGAAAATGATCCAAACAGCGGGCGGTCCCTCCGCCTCCCTAACCCTAGGAGACTAACTTTAATTCACCGGGAAGAGACAAACAGCCATCCGTCTCATGAGATGGCGGTCTGCTCTCCTCTATGGATATATAAAGAGAACTGGATACAGCGCTCTCCTGCCAGTGTGGAGTCTGCAACACACTTTACGGTCCTACTGATGTGTGTTGCCACCATAACAATTTATAACAATTGCCATTTTGTTTGGAGTCAAATGACCACAGAAAACAGTTCAATGTCCATTCTAATCAATTGTATTTGGAAAAACCCAGGTTGGATGCACCCCTGCAGACAGTGAAATGCTATTTTACATACCTGCTTTTAACACTAATCTGATATATTTGTCAAACTACACTGAAACACTACAGGGATAACAAAACAGCACTTTCATGCAAACTAAGAAGAGATTTTAATAATGCATCTTTGATTCTTCACAGTAAGACAAAAAGGGACAGAAGCAGGGCCATGGTTTGACTTCAGGAATACTGCAGCTGTAAACACCATGCTGCAACACACACACCTACTGCATACACACAAACCCTATCAAACTGATCAGTTTTTCCTCCCGTCACTGACTTGTTCCCACTGCTCCATTTGGAACCGTTACCCTTGCACAAGATGAAAAGTTTAAGAGCGTGCGATGCGAGGCCTGTTGCTGCAGCCAAATATCGAAAATGTCAACTTCCTGGCAAGCACTGATCACCTTTAATCAACATATTGTAGCGGCACTTTCCCCCCTCTGGCTTGAGCAGAATAATGGCAGTGTTGGTAAAGCCTTCATGGCTGTTTGCAGCTGCGACATTACTACAATGCATTATAGTAATACCTTCTGGGCAAACTGTCATGTGTTGCTCTCTAGATAAAGCGAGCAAATTGCCTGTGTAAGTCACTGCCAAGTTTCGGGGTCTTGTTCTCACTAGGGCCACCAATGCAGTATGCTCCCACAGTGCTGCAAGGTACTGCTTTGACATTTTCACTGGAACAACTGTGAAAATGTCAAATATTAAATGGAACAATCTCAAAATCCTCTGGAATGTTAGCACCTAGCTTTCTGAAGGGGAACTGTGGTTTGAGCTCAGACTTTGTGGGGTTGTTTGCAGCAGTCACTGTGTGTATGTGGGCTAATATAAAGCAAGCTGGTCATTATATCATGACCACTTTCACATTGGGGTTTTGACTTAACCAGTCAGAGCTTATTTTGCAATAATGACTGGCTTTACTGGACATTAGCCTGCTGATTCACAGCTACTGGCTAAAGTCACTGTTCATCTAAACTATTCATTATTAAAGTCTATATCAAATGAAAAATGCCCTCCACATTCCCGGTCATATTGTGCACCTATTTAACAAAATATGACAAAAAAAAGACCTAAAAAAATCAATGTCTTAGCATTTTTATATAAAAACGATCAAAATCCATTCATTTTTTCTTCCTGTAAAACCAAAAATGAGGCGTGCTTACATAAGCTAGTATTAACCGATTTTAACCAATAACATCATGATATCCACCCGTCAATCAGTCTGCAACTTTCAGCGGCACAGAGCTAAGATTCATTAGTGCCCTGCAGCTCTGTATCATGCTAAGTGCTGTACTCTAAGCCCGACCACTTTTTAGCAGTCCGATCAAGTGCGAAAGATTTGAATTACATCCATCCTGTACACCACTACCATATTCCATTGCACTGGGAAATATGTCGCAGTACAGAAGCTAAAGACGCTCTAACTTCTATTTCACTGGGCCTTTAATGATTTTCTTACATGGTAAAGTAACTTACCATGTCGCCAAAAAGTAACTCAGCACGATTGCAACATCTGGAGCTAGCACCCATAGGCTAACTTGTAAAAGAAATGTAACCATAGCAGCATAAGCATACACACGCACACACACAGTATATACAGCAACCTGTTGAGTTTACAGAAGAAGCTAAGCGCTATGATCAAGCATTTGGCTGTTCCGTTTGATTGCATAACCTGCAGTTATTATAAAAACACACACACTAGAACCATTGGACCATAAAATCCGTTAGCAAGATGGTGTTGAGCATACTAAGCTGTAAAAATGTCTACATGCTGCTATGCCAAAGGCAGAGGAACCCTCCCAAAATGGGGGTGAAGCGGGGTTGGTATTAAGAGTAAACAACTTTGCTATTAAAGAGTTACAGCCTGGGCTTTCAGCGCCAAGTGCTACTCTGGAGTGGAGACCTGGGAAATCAAGGCTCACACACACCCACACATAAAGGCAAACGCACATTCCTCGCTCTTTTTCACACACTCACAATCTACTTGCAGTATATGTACATGCACACACAAAAAAAGGGCTGATACATGCTTTAATTTCATGCACATGTATGTATGCATGCTAATTGGTAGCATGGAGTGTATAAAAGCTAAAAGCTGCCGTCCAAGTTCCTTCGAAGACATTTTACAAGGCAGAAAACCTGCAGCAACCACAACGTTTAACCTTCCTACCTGTTTGAAACGCATGTAAATATTAAAATTATAGTGTGTTAGCATCATGCATATTGAGGCCCCACCCGTAATCTATGAAAACTCCAAACCGAAAAGAGTAACTGGACAAATGTGGAATAGGATCCTCAAGCTTTACAAGATGTACAACACCAATTGTTATTTTCTACAGAGCAGGAGTAATAGTCAATCATTTTGGCTTTGTCCCAGTAGCCTACTCACCAGTAACCCTCATGGAGTCACCTTTGGTTTGGAGTGGAACCTCCAAAAAAATATATCTACAATAAGAAGTAGTGAAGCGACTCCACTGTGGAATGTGATGGTACTTCAGCTATTACCAAGGTATTATACCATGATCTGGGTGAATACTCAATTCTGATTGGCTGCAGGATCCGTTAAAATGTGTTAATGGACACCTACTGAGTAGTTCTAGTGCAACTGTTCACCATTCTAAATCAATGCTCCGCACCAGGAGAATTCAATAAAAAAAGAAGATAAAAAAGATGAGATCAACACAAAAAAACAACGAAATGGGCAGTTAATACACAGAGACTTCCTCGTACATAAACGAATGGACTCTGACTTTGAAAACTACACTGCCGATGCTCTGAATGAGACCCTGCAGGGTTTTATGCCGCATAAGTGAAACTCGCTACTTCAGGCTGCAGCTGACAGTAGACAATCATTTGTTCATGAAAATCTTGTTGGTGATTTGGGGACAATGACATGGCTGGATAGCTAGACTTGTTAAATATACTGTTAAATTATATTACTGTATGTCAGCTGTACGCAATGTTATTGACTTTGAATCTTGCTGGCATAATGTTAGCTTTCTGGTGAACAGCTGAGCTGAGCGGACCAGTTTCCCGTTGCCAAGGCGTATCTAAGATTCTTCTTATTTACTGGAGGAGAGAACAATGTTTCCATTGCACAAGCTTAGCACAATCTTATGGGATGCCAGTGATTGTTCCAGGAATTAGTCAAACCCTCAAGTGTTACCAGGGAAACTGAGTTATTGTTTGAAAAAAACTTTAGATTTTGATTGCAAAATGTATGAAAATATAAATGAATAGTCTTATTTTTTTTTGTTTGGCAAGTGACCATGGTATAAGCAGGTTGATGGCCTTCGAGGTGTCCATAATCATGAATTAATGGACTCCTGTGGAGGCAAGGTTCTGGCCTCCCCGCTGTCCATTCATTCCTGCTAATGTACACCTCATCTGGTATTAACCCTCACTTGTAGGTAGTTCTCAATGCCAAGTGCAGTGGTGAAAAATGGCTGCTTGCAGGGAAAGCTGAATAGTCATTTAACAGAGCAAAGTTTCATACTGGGACACCACTAGGTCAATCTGAAGGGGAAATGAGGAAATGGGATGCAGCTTTACCAGCACACACCTTGGGTTTTCCATTCCTCCACACAAACTCTGTTCAGGTCGGGTCAGAGCAACTGACATCTTGTTCAATTTAGCCCTGGATCTTTATGTCGAGACTGCCTTGCAGTTTGTCAGTACCAATTAATCAAAGTCGATCCTGCTGAACACCCAGTGTACTCAATGTATTCCAGAAACCTTCGTTCTGAGAGGGTGAGAGGAAGTGACTGTTGGGAGGGAGTGTAGCTGGACAGACCCAGAGATCAGTCATCGAGTGGAGGTTTGTTAGATGTGGGAGAGGACATTACCTTTCAACCCAAAGGCCCTATCTCACTCTCACTTTCTCTTGTGTGTGCCGTGGAAACGCTGTATGGAATTGACCAGCAGACAGCCAGAACACCCCAGCCCCCCCCCGCCCCTCCGAGACCAGCCCTTCCTCCTCCTGCTCATTCAACACATCTGGGGAGCAGTACAGCGATCACGAGGAGAATTCAAACATCCTGGTGAACAGCACAGTCAGCACAAAGAACGGACCCCACGGCCTTAGTCTGCCTCAGGTCTGCTGGTACACAACATTAGGTTTTTCCTCCTGGTGCTTCATATAAATAGCCCCAACAGATACAAGGGACTATCGAACGTTCACACTGTGTTTTACTTGAGACCGATGCTGCCCTCTGTAGTTGGCATCACCTCTGTAAATCCAACATGATAACATGCTTAACTAACAGCAAATAATATTTATATTTAAAGCCGTTTAACATCCCTTCGACTCTGCCAGTATGCAAGGCAGAGTGGCTGAAAAAGACATTTCATCTTTCCCACACTTCTAATACTGTCTGTCCAACAGCTTCTCCCTCTCGTCCTCTCCTCCTCTCTGTGGTCTGGGTTATTGTATAACACATACTGTATATTCTGCTGCCTGCGCCAGAGGATCCTTACCCCCTAAACGCTGTAACTCAAGCCTCCTCCCTAAGACTAATGGCCCCTGTCAAGCTCACGGAAATTAATATCAGCCAGCACCGATCTGACGACAGCGAGGGAAGAAGGAAGAAGTGAATAGGTTTAATGTACTTCCATAAACCTATTCACTCGGGCTGCCCCCTGGAAGTCGGAGATTCGAATCATTAGTTGCAGACCCCTTAAATCGAGCCGTCATTTTTTGTTTTGTTTTGTTTTTTGTCAGTCAGTGTGCAGTGTGTACAAGGGGCTGCAGAACGGTAGAAAATATTTAATTTCCTATAAATTCTTCACAATAGAATTGCCCCTTTATTTTGTTATTTAAAAGCTTTTATTGTGAAGCAACAAAATCAGGAAATATTAGCTCTTCCGCAGCACACTTGACCATCACCGCAAATCTAGGGTTACCTTCTAGACACGACCATGGCACTTCTACAACTAAAAGTGAAAATGAAACAGAAAAGAGCAGATATCTGAAAGAAAAAGCAGCGACGCAGGAGACTTCAAACCAGGGATTCAGTTAGACGCTACAAAAGTACTGAGAGCTGAACACACCAGACTTTTGAAAATGTCTTTTTCTCTGCTGACATGAGTACAGCCACTGCTCGCAATGCGCTGAGGAGGGGGCGGAGCTACATGCTGAGAAGGGGGTGGAGCTGCGGACCTGTGTCCCATCCCAGCGTAAGTCTGTGAATTTACAGCCCACAGCAACTTAATGCGATACTCTCTGGCTTACCTTTGATACCTTTTTTACCTTGTTGGCAAAAAAATGTTGTTGCACGTTGTTAGCTTAGTTAGCACGCATTAGGTTGGAGGGTTAACTTGGCCTGTTTATTATATTATGTACAGCACAGAATGAATAGTAGAATTTTCGCATTGGACAGTCAAATTCGACTGACAAAATTCAGAGTCAGGTAGAACCCTAGATGTAACGATACCAAAAACTCACAGTACGATAATATCGCGATAAAAAGTCCTTGATACAATATTGCGATATTAGACTCCGGTTTGTTTTTTCCTCATCCCGGTGACCAGCACATCAGGTGATGCTGTCTGATGTTCGTTAACATGTTGGATGTGTTTCACATAACGTCACTCTACTGGAGCAATGGCGACACACCATCCTCGTCTTATACACAACTCTCTCTGGTACTGACATTTCATTCGCTGTCCAGTGTGACTGATCACACGCTAGCTCACTAGCTTGTTGTGCTAACCTCAGTACATGTTGCTAACGGCATACGGCTAAAAGCTTCAGATGCTCGGGAGTCATCATGACTAAATGTTTGCTTAAAATCAAACAGTGTATTGGCTTACCCTGCTGTGCAGGAACATTGTTTTTCTGTATGTTTGTCGTTCACGTGAAAAAGACGTGGGGTGTCTGACACTTGCATTGGGACTGGAGAGCTTTTCCCTCACTTTTAATGTCCTCTTCATCTGATAAAAACTTCACATTTTACAGTCACAATGACAGAAATCTATGTTCTTGTCATAATATTTCACCAAGACATATGTTATCTTTGCCAAAACGGCAGATTTAGTTACTTATATGTCTCAGAAGGCTGAAAAATAGCTCTGAGGGAAAGCAGATAAAAGCCACTTAGAATTTCCCATGCATCAGTGATGGGCCACAGGCAGGTCCTTGAAAGGACCTTGCCTGGTCAGTGGCTGGAATTAAATTAATTTAAATTTAAATGTAATTAAAAATATTTTTTTTGTGAAAGAAGCACCACAACATGGTGACACCCTGCAAATGAATGAATGGACGTGTTTACAATGGAATCTAGACACAACCTGTCAGGAGGAGGAGGGGAGCTGGGATTAAGCTGGAACTGAGCTGGGAACAGGCTGGGAGGGGAAATTTTAGATGGCTTCATCTGTAATCTGATATATACTTTGATATGGCTGCATTTCATGCTACTAACAAGACATTAGACATCTAACAACCTAAATAACCCAAGGCTGTTTTGGAAGACAAATAAATCTTCATCTGGAAATAAAGACGGTATTGAGCTTCCCCCATGCATTGTCTCATAACATCTCTGACAAAGCCATAATTGGCTTCCCTGATTGACACTCTCAACCATCTACAAGAAAAGTCCTGTTTGATCAGATAGTCAGGTAACGTTAGTCAGTCTTTTAGTTTTAAACCAATTACCAAAAAAAAAATTACAACAGAGGTGCACAAAGCCCTTAAACTTTTAGATACAGGAAAAACGGCAGGTCTGGATAACCTAGACATATTTTTTTTTAAGTTAGCGGCTGATTTTATTGCACCACCTTTAACAATATCTCTCCTTAGTCTCTAACAAAATCCCTTTTATATGGAAGTCTGCATTTATTCTGCCCCCTGATAAAAGGAGGAGATTCCACACTTTTAAATAATTACAGCCCCATTTCCAAACTAGGGGAGACACTACAGGTGAATAAGGTATAATAAATGTCCACTTGATTACCTACATTAAGACAATTATTTTGTTGTATTACATGTTTTCTGCAATGTTTTTTAAATATGCAAATTAAGCATTATCTTATTATATATGTGCTAATTTCCATACATTTCCAGAACAGAAATGTGAACATTGGATAAAGCCAGGTTCAAAATGTTTTGTTTTTTTCATTTTGTTGACATATATAGTCAAAAGTTTTTACAGAGAGAACCTCTTTTCATCACTCCATAAATCAGAAAATACTGTCAACAGCCATTAAAAAATAAAATTTCCGCCATGTTTTTAGGAATAAAATGTTGTATACATCAGACTATGAATGATATATGAACAAATCCCTCTGGAAAACCTTCAGAATATAGATAGGAATGAAACTGGAAAGTTTGGTGTATGCGAGTGCTACTGAAGTGCAGATTTCTGCCTCTGTATGAGATAAAACTCATTTTAAGAAAACAGCCTACTGTATAAAAGATATGGATTGTAAAATTCAGACATTCTGAAGACACTACAGGTGAATAGGTTAAAAAAAATAAAAATAATAACTACTAGATATCACCATGGAACTTCCCCAGTTGATTACTTACATTATGACAACATTTTTTTGTGTTACAAAGTTTTCTGAAAATGTATAATAATAAAATGTGAAATAAGGATAAATCTACAGACGCAAATAGACAAAGTGTAGTAAAATAAACAGCTACATGTGTATTTTGGATGTTTTCTTTCCACTAGTCTGAAGAAGACATATTATGGAAGCAAAATAGCCCTAAATCTTAAAATTGAAAAAAAGTATGGTTTGCCTCTAACCAAGAAGTTTTGGTGACTAAATCTAACCAATTATAGTTCTGTTTCACAGTGTTAACCGTGTTTAAAACCTAACCAATTAGTTCTGTTTCACAGCGTTAACCACGTGTTTAAAACAGCGATCATGCGACTGTTTCATATTAAATAGATCGGCCATATATTGATAGATACCATATGAACCCCTGTGCATGTTTTCATAATTTATCATACAAAGCCGTTCATGATAATACATTGGTTTGAGAGATAAAGCCTCCTGACAAATCAGCTGTTATATTTCATGTGTTAAAGAGGTCACTTTTTACCTCTAACTCGCTAATTAAAAGTGTAGTAAACTGAGCAGCGCAGCACAGCAGTGTGTAAATATCACCTATCTCCCAAGTGAACACCATTGGAAACCTGTTAATGAGATGTAACATATGCAAAGTAGAATGTCATGATAAGCCATTTTTGCAAGCACCATTATTATCCTCACCATAAATTAGTGTGCTAATTATGAGGGACAACACCTTAACTGAACGACTTCTAACACAGAACCTAAAGTACAGTGTGCTCGGAGCCGCTGATAATTCTGTCAGGACATGTCAATGATCAGAGAGGGGAGGTGCTTTCACAGAACTGGTGTAGGAACAGCAGGAATTGTTACTTTTTTGTAGTTTACAATAAAAAAAAGTTTCAAGTTATGCAGGGATTAAAGTTATCCGTCATTATGACAGATTTCCATCAATTGGAGAGCACCTGTATGAGATCAGTGTAAATAAAAAAATATTATTTTAGAACCCAGATCTGACTCTCATGTAATGCCTTGTTATGTCAGTAGGTGACGGCAGCATATTCACCTGGGACCGGAGATAGAGGCTACGGGTGCTGTTTTGGCTCATAACGCAAATTATTGCTGAAAAGTAATTTAATAAAGTGGTTTAAAGGTTGTAGTTTGTTGAGTATACGTTATATACCGGGCCAGACTGTCTACCTGAGCAGCGCATGTGCGTCGCGGAACCTGTTGCTTTTCATTTCGGCGCCCACGGCCGTGTTAACAGGCTTATATAGAGATTCGGAGTGTTGCCTAGTTTGTTTTCAACCGGGGTGGACTGCCCCCAGTCTGCGGCGATGCCCGCAACTCGACTCGTCTTGAAACACAGGACTCCGTCTTGTTTATCATGCTTTGTCGTCTTCTACCTTCTGCCGTGTCATCAGGGGTGGATAACGCGCTACAAGTAAAAAAGGAAGTTTTTTTAAGGCAGATGTTTTCAATCTTTTTTCAGCTAAGGACCCCTTGCAAGATAGAAAAACATACCGGGTACCCCCGGACGGAAGCTGCCCAAATCAAAAAATCAATATACAGAAATAAATACTGTCATCAAATGCTGTCATCCAACCAGTGTGTGTGTGTGTGTGTGTGTGTGTGTGTGTGTGTGTGTGTGTGTGTGTGTGTGTGTGTGTGTGTGCGTGTGTGTGAGTGAGAGACTTGGTAAGAAATTCTATGAAATTTCCCCCTCCGCTTGGATTTATGAAATTATGGAATAATATTAGTCATCCACCACTTGTGGCTCTGTGTTGTGTGTTGGTGAGTATTTCTGGTGGGCGTGACGTCATGACTTAAGGTCTCTCTAGAAACACTATTTTGTAACTTTCTGAAACAGACACAACAACCACACTCACTTCACACAGCAATTGACCAGATGTATGGAGGATCTGAACTTTTTGCGAATCCTGTCGAGTTTTCCTCATAGGAAAATTGTTGTCTGGGACTTGGTACGGAAATTATTTTTAAACTTTAGTTTTGAACCCAAAGAATATATATGTCATCGTGTTGCTCATCACAGCCACACATCTATCTGTATTATAATTAAAAATCAGATTCACTTTAACTATGTTCATAGAACATATTTAACTCCGCGCAAACTACATAGCAAATGTTAAATGGTCCCTCGTGTTTATGCATTATGTAGGCCACTGGCACTTTTCTCCACATAATGTGGGACTGTCCTTACCTTGCATGGCAGCTGGATTCCCGCAATATCACGAAATTACAGGATCGCACAAATCCATCTTGCCAGGCTCCAGTAAAGCATTTGGGTCCGGTCAGGATCTGACTGGACCAATCAGCGTCTGATACTGGCAGCTACGGGTGTGGTTTAGGTGTGTGACCTGCAGCACGGGGACTGTTCATTCAAAACAACAATGGCAGCTCTGCGTAGATGCTGCGATACCATAATAGCGTGGGTTATATCAGAACTGGAGAATATTTCTTAATTGAAAGAAGAACAAAGAACGACACTGAAGGCTTTTCTGCACTTCTCCTGACTGACTTCTACACGAGTCTGATAAGACAGATGGTTTGTCCAATCACCTGCCAGGTATTTTATCAAAGTGCCTGCCCTTTTCCAAACAGTTTCTAATGACGGCTTCTCAGATGGTGCTGTGAAACAACCATCTGACAGCGTAAGGTTAGGACTGTCCACCGGTCGCACGGTTCTAGTTTGTCTAGTGGCACCGACACTGTCTATCAGTGTCGGTGCCACTGTTCATACCTGTCCTGTTGTTGAATGATCTTTCAAAGCTCAATATCTTAACAATAACTTTGTGTTTTGAAATAAAAAATAAATTGACCACAAATAAAAAGTGGAGCTCTAGTCGGCACTTCGGCCAGCCTCACAAAAGAACCCTTCCTGAAATATATTATCGTGATAATTACCAAAAACAGCCCAAACTTGGTTTAAGCACAACATGTCATCAGACGTTACCTAGATTTTTTGTCCCTCATCTCAATGTTTAACCCAAATTGGCACCTATGCCTATGGTCTCGCCCCTCTCTATGACAGCACCCATCTTTGAGGACCATTCAGAACAGGCATAAACACTCTTCCCGTTGGATGTCCTCTGACAACACTTTGTATGTGCCAGTTTGTTTTAAGCATACTCTTCAGGGGTGTGTATGTACCCGGGACAAGCTTTGCATAGAACTACTGCTCCTTCATGTGTAAAGGAGCCCGTTGAGTGATCCCACCCTGTAGATGGATTCTGGACACGTGTTCCTGTGGGGAAGACTTGACCCACCCCGACCTGGACCTTGATCCTACTTAGCCCACTGTGACCTCTGAATAAGTGAATGAGAATAGATGGATATGGATGGACTACAGTATATAGTATGCTTGCACAGTAATGCAAATCCAGTTACAGACTGCTGATATTCACCGCTCTGCTCCTAACCTCCTTCGAAATTATCTCACAGGTTTCCACAAGCAGCATTAACACACAGGTTGGATTCAATCTTTCATTCTCACCTTTTCCTGCATTTTCTCTCCATGATGTTTCACAGTGATTGCCTAAGCGTGGGTGCATGCAACCATGCATGACTCCCGCTTATATGACACACTGGACTTTACCGATAAGAGAGAATGGCTTCACTTCACCCCCAGGACAGAGGAGGAGGAGACAGGAGACTGAAATAGTGTAAATATGACAGAGGTGGGAGAGCATTTTCATTAAAGTCTAGAGAAGAGTATATACCAGGACTGTTTAATCATGACATGTACCATGTGGCAATAGGTTATCAACACTTTAACTAGAAACCTCTAAATGTTTAACCTCTAAGTTTTGAACATTTGTTTGATTTATTATTGTTTTTATCTACATGAAGGTATCAATATGATCACTTTAAAATATCGTACTTGCTAGCTGCCTACATATAGAGGGCAGTGGTGGGGCACCAGATGCATGGGGTGGGGCACCAGCGCGCAGTAAGTTTTCTAGCATGTAGGGCAGCATATAGCACTGCATCATGTTTTTTCTACAAAAAGGGAACCCTCATGTAACTGAGATGTTTATACACTGTAGCTTACATTTGTTCTTCATAGAAACGTTTTTAATACTCCATTAATGGAAAGTGAAACCTCTTTCTGTCTGCTTCTGGATATACCATGCGGGCTGCTTTACAACACGGCTGCCGGTGTTATAGTGTGCAGTTAGTGGATCCCAGTCACAACCAAACCTTACACTGAAAAGGTATTTCCCTGATTTTCTTTTGTTTTTGCATTTGTACAGCTAATTAATACCTATATAATTATAGTGCATGTCTCTCTGTACCGCAACAGAATCTCTCCTGCATAACCGTGCACACACACACACACACACACACACACACATGCACACACACACATACACACACATACACGCACGCACGCACACACACACACACACACACACACACACACACCATCCCTCCCACCATATTGTCCAGTAGGTCTATCCATCTTCTCCATATATTGTGCTCACCTGACATCTTCAGCTGATAAGGAAGCTGTTTTTCTCC
>JAOVVB010252017.1:0-20233 GCA_028570985.1 Heterobranchus longifilis | reverse complement strand
TACATCATGGACGCAGTTATCCAGGCTCACAGAACTTTATTTTTCAAGTTATATCTTGTGGTTATGGCTGATACTGGGGAATAGCAAAAAGGAAAAAGAAAGAATTGAATGAAAAACAGAAAAACTAAAAGGGAAAGTGATCGAGCACAAGTGAAAACGTGAGTCAACATTGGTTGCTAATGTCATCTGAAAGGATAAAAAACGATGCTGAATTGGCCCTCTTCCTTCTAGACATGTATGTTTTTATGTCTATTTTATTTATGAAATGCACTGAGAGACGTGGCTGTACATCAATATATGAATGTACGTCCTCTGAAGTTACATCCTCTGAATACTTGGGCTGCTAACGTTAGCTAACATGCTGCTACAAGTATGTTAGCACAACAGAAAGACGACAGAGGATGGTGGACATTAGAACAACTGGATTATAATGTAACATTATAATGTTGGCCTTCCTACACAGATATGTTGCTGTTGGCTTATTATTATTATTATTATTATTATTATATAGACATGCCATTACTTGGGAATGTTAAAACACTGCCGTTTTTGTCCGAAGGGGCTGCTGAAATCAACACAAAATGAATCTTCCTCTGAGTGCCTTTAAATCACCATTTTAACTTCCTTCCTCAAAAAAGGAAAACAAATAAATAACTTGACTTCTTGGCTGTGTCACTTATGTTTCATGCAGCTCCATTCTGGATTATTTGTTCCATTTATTGTCAAGGTGCTGTGACCTCTGACCCCTTTTTGTTCTTTATCTGGAATTTCAATATAGTAATTATAGTAATTGGAGTCACCAAACTCCAATAGAAGGGGCGGATCTTCACATCACATGGAGTTCAACGATGGTGAACTTTGACGGGCGAACTTCATGACATTTGGGATAATGTAGATAACTGTTGATTGTGCACTGCAGTTCTTAATGAGATTGAGAAATGAGATGAAGTATTTAATTCACACAGGAGTGAATGTGTGGCTTTACCATGTCGTTATTTCATATAGACTATATATTTATTAAATTACCAGAAAATATATCACAATATATATCGTTATCGAGGTATGAAATAACCTATATCGGCATAGAAATGTTTTAACATGTCGCCCAGCCCTATTACATATTATAAACATATTTTGCACTCATTTTTGCACTTGATCACAGCTTAATTTAATGTAAAAAATAAATAAATAAATAAAATGCCTGTGACAGATGTTCTCTAAAGGTCATGTTTTCTCACAGCAAAATTAAAAACTTGCAGATAAATAAAATAATAATAAATATCGTGGGAGTAAGTGTATGAAAACGTGCATCACGGTGAGGAAAAGCTAATGTGGACGTTTTGTGTCCATGTGTAGTAATCCGGCAGCATCAGACACTGACAGAATAAAAGATGTGTTAATATGAATTTTAAATGGGGCCTTGATCATCACATCACTGCACTCTCCTGCTCTGTAACCATACTCATTTTCATCCTCACCCTCTCTGTGTAATATCTAATAAATGAAAAACTCTTTGAAGTATTTTGTGTGAATGTGTGCGTTACCTGCTGCAGCTGCTGCTCTGTGGAGAAGCCCAGGCCGTACACGGTGTTGGCGCGGCTGTCTGCCCACTGGCCAAACTTCTGTGAGGTTTTGGTGAAGGTCATGTTGGGGGTGATGGTGCTGTTGATGATGGCCTGACACCACAGAGATTAAAATAATTAGTAAATAACATGAAGGGAAAAAAAAGATAAATGATCCCAGTTGGAAAAGCGGGACATCGTTAACATGATCCTGCACAGAAATACAGGAGATATATATATATATATATATATAACAGAGAGGGATATTAAACATGTTGTATTAAATATGCACCACCCTAACATAAATCTGAGATGCAGATAGGAGATAAAATTATTGGAATATTGTTGTATTTCTTTTTATGATTTATAGTTTTTCTTTTCTCTAAAGACAAACTAATTCGTTCACTGGAGCACAGTTATTATCCATATTTAGCATTTTCGTTGTGTTATAATTCCTTCAGCACTATTTACAACCATGTTTTGACTTGCAAATTTCTAGAGGATTTGAATTTTTAATTAAATCCACAAGGGATGATATTGGCACGTAATCAGTATTGGCAGATATAAGGCTTTTAAAATTAAATATCGGCACTGGCCCAAAATGAACATTTCTGTCGATATGACAGGCCGATAAGATGCCGCTTATTGACGCGACACGACTAAGCACCAGGTGCAACAAGTATGTCTGCAGTGTGGAGGTTTTATAAAGTGTCGGAAATGGATAGGAAAGTTGCTATTTGCCCAGTGACAGTGTGTACATTTTCAAAATAATTATATGTCATAACAGTCGGCATAATAATATGTTAATTCCACTGCAAGAGGGACTTGATGTTCTCTGCAATTAGGTGGAAAAAAAATAGGTGCATATTTGCATCGGCAATCGGCCAAAATGAGGTGGAAAATATCTGCATCTCTAAATCCAATATTGTGCATCCCTAAAACCCACAACTACAGCAGCTGTGATGAAGGTGCGTCTGCCGGGGTGCTGCACTTGCATGTACTCCGCATTTATCAATCTGCTGCGCTTAATAAGCCGTCTGTTTTTTAAGGTCATTTACAAGGACAAAGAATCCAGAATATCCAGAATCATAAGAGAAGAAGAACATTAATAATTTATGTCACCTTTAAATGCCAAATTCATTACAGCTCATTGTTATTTTTCATTTGCACGTACTTGAGCAAATATGCTGATTTTCATCTGATTATTAAAAGGCCAACTATTCACTGTGCAGCAGCTGATTACAGTAAACAGGCTGGTGTTTGTTTTGGGTTTTATGACTTTCTTTAGGATCAGCAACAATAAATAAGACAACAACATTAATACCACAAGTCACATTTAGATTACGCAGTCGTCCAAATCTGCAGTTGTGTCCTTTACAGTTAAAAACACACGATGAAGATCTGCTGGAGAACTGTGCGTGCAAATAAAGATATCCAACAGCCAGGCCAGAAAAAGAGCTGAGTAAAAAAGCGTGTTGTGGTGTGCGTTGATCTGTTCAGAAATACTCTCCAGTGAACAGTCTGATGAGCTGGATTTGTTGCCAAATGATTTCTTTGGTCTCTTTTCCAAAAGCATCGAGTCTCCGGGTGCTAAATTGGCTCAACTGGGTGATAACTACAAAGAGTTTTCATTTAGGAGCTAACCGGATATTCTGTCAGTGTTGAGACTCCCAGGTGCTTTACTGTTTTTGTGGATGCAGTATTACCGATGTGGGTGTGTTATAAATATTCTGCTGACAATGTGCAACCTTGACTAATGCATCCCCACCCATAACAGCCACAAGCAAATGGAAAACAGATTTATTTCCCTTTATTTGAAGAACCTCAGGACAGGGTGCACAGAGTGGGCTAAGGAGGATATGATACTACACAAATGAGTCCCTGCACTCTAATGTAATATAATACCATATGAGGAAAATACTGTTAACTCACCGACTACATTTACATGCACAAAATATTCCAGACAAGACAAAAGACAATATTCCTACTAAGCGGATTACATGGCTAATTTTTTCAAAGTTTTTCACCACTGGTGGACTTGTTTGACCGTGCAAACGCAGCCTCCGTCTTTCATTCCTTCAAACACCTTCTTGAAAAAGTCGGCACTGGGATATCTGCTCATATCCAACAACCTGTTGATATCCAAGTCTTTCATAATGTTTAAAAGTAGGTCTGTTTCTCATTCCGACCAGAAATGTGGGGTTTTCTTTTGGGCATGCAACCATAGCAACGCACAGAGCTGACGGCAAGATGCCGTGTGTTGCACACTGTGGTAAAAACCCCAAATGAAACGCATATTCTGAATGCGCCGTTTACATATCCAAAAAATGCTCATAAAACCTGAATAATACCGGCATATCCCACATGTCTTAATCGGAAAATGGTATGTTTGGAAAAAGGCCTTATCAGAATATCCAAACAGAATATGCTGTTTACATGACCTGTATCAAATTCAGAATATTGTCATATTCAGAATAATAGTCTAATAATAGTTTCATGCAGTCCCACTGCATGTCGTGCTGGCTTTATTTGACAGAAATACTATAATCAATAAAAACACTTTAGAATCAATCAATACTGGAAAATGCTTTTTAAGAATGTGATTTGTTGGTTCTTAAAGTCCGAGTCAAACGGAAGTTAGAGCGTCTTTACCTTCTGTGACGTATTTCCCAGTGAAACAGAATATTTGAGCGGTTTTACAGCTACAAGAGGGATTTAAATCGAATCCTTTGCATTTGATTGGACCGCTAAAAAGTGGGCGGGTTCGAGTTTAGCGCGATACGGAGCTATTTAGCTCTGTGCTGCTAAAAGTTCCAGATTGATTGATGGATGGATGTCATGATATTTGATCTATTTTGATATAAAAATACAAATAAATTGAGTTTTTGTAAAAATTAAGCATATATTGTTAAATGGGTGCACAATATGACCGGGACTGTGATCGAAAAGGCATTTTTCTTTACCAATTCTCCATTTAAAAGAATCTAAGCAGAATTACTTGTTTTTGTGTCTTGACGTGAAAATCAATTATATGTATGCATGTGTATCTGTGAGGGCTCCCACCTTGGTCCCGCCCACGCTGATGATGCGGTAGACGCTGCGGCTGGCATCGTAGAAGAAGGACACGGTGACGGCGTGTTTGCTGGCCGGCAGCCAGTTGCGTTTGGTGGCCGGATCGATCTGGAAGACATGAGCTCTGGCGCTGAAGATGGGCTGCTCCCTTTAAAACACAATTAAAAAAACAGAATATATTAACATTTAATGTTACAGGTGATTTACTGTCACTTTAATTGAAAGAAACACTAGCGGTAGGTATGTCATGGAAGCACCATGTTTTACTTTACTCTCTGTAGAAGAAGAGAAGCTGCCACTGTTTACAGCACTGCTGTATATTTTCCAGTATATTTTGAATAAATTAAATGTGCATAAGGGGAGTCAATAAACAACTTCAATAACAATTTTCAACGGTTAGATGTACCCAGACTCCCACCCTCCTCGGACAGACACTTCATACAAACAAGTACGGAATAACATAAAAGATCAAACCACATGCTAATACACAAACATACATACACATACAAGATTTCATACACTGATAAATATCTACACATTTATGGCTGCTGATTTTTGTTTCCCTATCTGTAGTTTAACTGAGATTTCAGTCATGTGCTTTCAAATGTAATGAGTCATTTTCTATGTTATTTAAAAGTGCTTTGAATTCATATAGAAATTTGACACATTTGTTTTATTATAACACTTTCCAAAACATGTTTATGCAGCAAGACCAAGTCAATAAGCAAGAAAACATCTTTATGTTGTATTTTGTGATCTTTTTATTATTTTTGCTTATCCTTATTGCATTCAGTAGAGTTGTTTTTCATTAGTTTGTTATTATTGTCCCATGAGCATCTGCTGGCATATTCTCCCAGCTGAAGACTTCTCTGTATGTTTTTATAATATGTATGCTTGTATCTTTAAACATGTACTGCTTTTGTGAAGCACATTGTGTTGCTCTTTTTGTATGAAATGTGCTCTATCAATAAATCTTCTTCTTCTTCTTCTTCTTCTTCTATAAAAAATAAATTTTCTTTAATTTCTACCTTTGTTTTAGTGAAGAACAGAACTAACTGAACTCCCATTTTGAGGAAACAGACCAGGTTTAATATATAACCTAGAAGGGCCCTTGGAGAGTGCAGACCTCCAGCAAGGCTTCCCCTAACTCACAATGTCAATGCAGTGTGAATTTTCCTACCCGGAAACAAATTTTTCAGATTATTCCGACACCCCATGAATGCAGCACAAATGCTCCATCTCGCAATGTTAATGAAAGTGAAAAATAATTTGTGTATCCGTCCCGTGATTTGGATCTGCTCTCATGGGTTCTTCCTTGGCCCATGTTGCATCCTTCCACAAAGTTTCATGAAAATCAGACGAGTAGTTTTTCCGTAATCCTGCTGACAAACAGACAAACCAAGCCAAAAACATGACCTCCTGGGTGGAGGTAAAGATTGAGACTAATAGAACAAATGAAAACGTGTGTGTAAGCATCACCAACATCTATTGGAGAGCTCCTAATTTGTTTAAATGTTGTGTTATTAATCAGTCTGTAACAGCATGTGTCACATCTTTAAAGGAGGTGACTAAATCTCTCTCTCCTGCCTGAACTCTTCATGAAGTCCCTCGAACAGTGAGGTGAAGAAGAAGGGTCGAGTGTTACACGCCGGATTTTTAAGAGGCATAAATCTGCCTGCATGCACTCATCACTGAGCCGGTTTCTCTGCGAGGAAACTCTCCTCAGGGACTCCGGATATAAAGATGAGCGAGCAGACTGTCAAAAGTCTAATGCAAACTCTATCCATTATTATTATTATTATTATTATTATACACTGATCTGAAAGAGTTAGTTCAAACTACAAAAGAACATAACTTATTTTACCTCTAGTTGAACTAGGACTGGGCAATATATTTACTGTATATTATATTGATATTGTGATTTGAGAGTTATTGTCTTAGATTTTGGATATTGTAGGCATAAGTATTTTCCTGGTTTTAAATGCTGCATTGCAGTAAAGTGATGTAATTTTCTGAACTTACCAAAAAAACTGCAATTTTATTTTAAAGAACTAAAAACTGTTCACTGCCAATTTGTGGATAATGGACACCAATGCTCTGAGTACAACAACTTCCATTTATTTCAATTTTATTGGGGTGGTCGCCAATGTCTCTGCAGCAGATATCTGAAAACCTAGACACGCACGCACGCACGCACGCACGCATTGTTTGACAGGCCAGAATAAATTGGTGAATTGGGTATTTAGCGTTGAAACTATATGAACTTTGGTTTAGCGCCACAAACAAATACTGCGAAGGAACATCCTCTCTAAGACCCAAATAAAACCAAACTTCAAGCGGAAAAACAGCTTTTGCGCACCAGTATTGTGTTTGTGGTGTGTTGCGACGCAGTGTGCCGAACATGTTGACTTAAAAAACGAAATGAAAAACTTATTAACGTTGCCTGTGTTTCAGAACTGTATAATAACAAAATGGCCTCATATCAAGACCAGACAAAAAAAAAGATACTTGCAAAATATAAAAATGCAGATAAAGCTACCAGGTTTGTTACAAAAAAACAGTTTGAGTCTCGGAGACATGACCAGGATTTCACGCTCAAAGCACATTTTGCTTTGTTCTCTCTCAAAGCTTTTGAGGTCAATATTCTCCCATAATGTTTGCTTTGTTCATTTTATTTACAGCATGTACCAATATATTATTTTTGGGTGGTTTATTTATTCAGAAAAAGGCATACATTTCAGTTAATAAGCCCTCATATGCTGTTTCACGAACTAATTACAGCAACAATAATAAAAACACATTCACAGTTATCCTGATGAGCTATGCAATACTTGGAAAATGCAAATATCACATCAGGAAACCCTTTATTAGTACATTGATCAAAGCCAAAAGGCTAAAACATCTGTACCATCATTAAAACTAACTGAATATCATTATCATCTCGTTAATCTGTTTGAATGCGAATCATTGACTTGTTTGGCACTTCAGGGACCCGATGGTGGATATAAAGCTAAAAATAGGGACAAAAATACTCCAATTTCCAAATGTGATTGTGTTTTTCAGGAACCTCGAGGTCATTGATGTTCTCTGATGTAATGAGGCTATTGGGGCAAATTAAGCTGAAGATTTGCTAACCGTTAGCAGTCCAATTAGCTGTCCTGCTGTCTTTGAAGAACCGTACACTGGCTGTGGGGACTAACAGTGGATCGAGGCTCGCAGGATGCTGAGGAACTACGCAGGCACTTTGGTGAATTCATGCAACATTACACAGCTAATAGACTTTGCATAATGTCAATGTATGCAATGAGCCATTCCCATTGCGAGTCAATTATATACTGACATTAATGAGGATAATGTGTGCGGGGAGAAGGCTCTGTTCTTTGTGTAAGCGAGAGAAATAACCATTTATATAGGTCAGCACCGTCTATATGAAGCATTGTTCCCACCGGGTTTGGTTGGAATTACTGCACATTTGCATACAAACAATAGTCGTTATTGTTTCAACACAGATTACTGAAGCTACAGCTGACAATAGACAATAGCAGCGCAGCCAAGGAAGCAGGTTTAAGTGTCTGTCAGATCCTGGATGGCAGAAGCTAGAGATGCAATAAATATGACTGATTGATGATACAAATATGGCAGGGTTCCTGCAGCTTCAGGCAAGTTAGATTTAAGACTTTAAATGCCACTCGGAATTAAACTAAATACCAATTTTACAATAACCAAATTGAAGAAAATAAAAACATGAACCAATTTGGTTCACAACAATCAATTTGGACAATTTTTCCCAAACTCTTTTGGTCCAGTGAAAAACGTTTGGGCAATTTTGGAGTCCGGGAACATTTCGCAGAATAGGTCTCCTATTCCTGTTCCCATGTTAATGCGAGAGGCATTGGGTAAATTATTTTAAAAAGTGTTACCATATTTTGAGCTTTTGCAATGCAAAATCAGAAAAATATATTCATGAAATCCTACTTCCCATGAGCATTTCTAAAGAGACTTTCAGATCGCCTTGACAACCACCTACCTGCAAGAGGGTTTCCCCAAAAAGCAAAGCTGACACCCGGCAGCAACCACCAGATGTTCAGCAGAGCAAAATGCGTGCATGTTCACATCGGCAGCAACTGCTTCATACCCCTACCACCGCAGTCGAAACCGCTTCCCCTCTGCTGCCTTCCCCCATTGAAATCAATGGAGGCGTGTGAGAGCCCTATAAGACTTTTGAAAGATCAATTTAAGACATTTTAATACCAATTAAGGCCTTATTTTTATAGTAATGAATTCAATGGCTTTTAAGACTTTTTAAGGATTCGCAGGAATCCTGTATGGGTCTAAGTTGACTAAACAACACTGAGTCACTGGACAAAAATGACAGACATGTAGAGCAAAGGCTGATTTATAGTCGTACGTAGGCTCTATAGAGCATTTATACTTGTGCCTGCTGTGTCTGTGCCGCTCTGCAATTACATCGCCAAAACGCGAGTTGCCGGTATACGCCACTCTGTTGAGTTGCTTCGTGTACTTCCTACAGTAGGTGTACTTCAAACAGTGGAGTGGATCATGTTGGACTTGGAGTTAATAAATGTTGAATGTTGATTTTACTGAAATTACTGCAACGCAGAAAAGAGAGGAGACGTCAGAGGAGATGGTGTGTATGACCACTGAATCGACTGAGGCAGAAGGTGATTTTGCGACGCAGACCAATCACAGATGTCGTGGTCTGTGTCGCCGCAACGTGTAGTTACATTTATGGGGAGGTGCACGTCAGGCTACAGCATGGGGCATACCTACGACGTAGATTCAACGCAGAGGTAAAAATCAAGCTTAAGTCTCTAATCTTTAATAAAATAAAAACACTTGGCTCTTAGGATTTGATGCATGGGTTTTGTTTCAATATAAATACTCAGATAACTACCCTTCCAGTTTCTCACAGGAGTTAGAGAAGTCTTAGTTGCTGCTGCACATTAATGGGATTTTTATGATGGTTGGTCAAAGATTTTTTTTTTTTTAGGTAAAGTTCAATCAGAGCACACAATTATTCCTAAAAATTAAAAAGTGATTTGTTAAATTAACCTCAATGGATGGGGATTTGCATCATCTAATAAGTAAAAAGTGGACAAAGTGAAAGAAAATGCATTCATTCACAATCATACGTTAATGATCTTGTGAGACTACAGCTCATAGATAACTAGCCAGGCTCATTATGTCTTTGACTGCGTTTAGCCTGCTCTGTCTTCACTGGGCATCGGCCTGATTAGTTCAGTGCTGCCAACTATAACAACAAAGTTACACTTTGCTTAGAAAGTTGCTTTAAGCCATGTGAGCTCTTTATGGACTTTTTTTCACTGCAGATGTTTTGACATATTTAGCAGGAAATAACATTAATAATGGCTACATTCCAGTTCCAGTGTCCCGCTGCGTATACTGGCTCTCTCATGACTAACTAGGACAATTTATTGATAATTTATTTACACCCAGGCTTTTCCTTCTATAAAAAGCTAAAATGATGCCAATAAAAAGTGTGAAAAGATCAGGGGGAGGTGTTTAGTGCCGACTCTCCAAACCGTTCTTTTAAATGTTAATGGTGCTGCAATCAACGCCCTGCTGCTGTAATACAGTTGTGGCTATTATAACAGCGAAACATTACAGTTACATGCCCTGTTTGAGTCAATCTTAGAACACTGCGTGCAATATTTTTACTGCATGTTTAATTTGCAATGGGTGCTTCGTGATTGCACTGATAAGTGCTCAGACTGTAGTTTACATGTCACTGCTGGGTTTTGGGTTTTCATCATGTATATGTTGGTTTTTACGCCAGAAACACCAATCGCAAAATGTCCATCAGATCACAAAGGCTGTTGCAAAGTAGTGTGTGCAATGTTTTTCAACCAGAAAAACACTGAGAAGTGATGCTAAGTGCCTTCACATTGAAAGTACCACATCTTTACAACCTTGCCCAGCCGGACAAATGGGTCACAAATCTACTTCTTATACCTATACTACCGATACAAATTGTTTTATTTATTAGCGGTTTTCAAATAAGAAAGACTAAAGTTAATTGTTAACACTCAACAGAGATAAGAAGGAAGCGAGATGGCTCACTCCTTATCTACTTCCATCATCAGCTCTGGAAAAAAACTGTGTTTATATATTTTTTGAGTTGAGTTGGATTTACAAGCCCAAAGTAGCATTTTACTTGCCCCGGGCAGTGGGGCAATCCTTATTGTTGAGCCCTGCTTGTGGCCTAAGTGCTTTAGATGGTAACAAGTTAATTTGTTCTCCATGGAAAACATTGCCATGACAGAACTGTTGGCAGTCACTTACAAGAGATAAAGTTGCAGGAGATCACTACTTTAGTCTTGCATTGCCAGTCCTCCACATTCTCCACAGTGCTGTGTCAGCGCTGTGGAGAATGCTCTGGCTGCAGGAGTTATCATTCTGCTATAGTGGAAAAAATGTTCTGGCTTGTTTGTATTTCTTAAAACCAATCACAGTCGTCCTGAGCGGCGCTAACGCCGGATGCAGCAACGGTGACCTTACAAAATATAGCGGAGGTAGCGGAAGAGGAGGAGGATGCTGCATGAGAGACGCGCCCAGTGGCTTTATACCCACACTGTACATCCGATGAGCCAGACTACTAATTCAGCAACAAATTTGGCAACAGTCCATCACTTGGCCAGAAGAAAACACAGGATTTATTTGGTTCCAGAACTCCAGCTTCCCTGAAGTGTGGTAGTCTGACTTACAGGATGTACAGTGCTGGAGATAAACCCTGACATCTGGCACTCCCTCACGCTCTGGATGTCGCCAGGCCCCTTCCACTATCTCCGCTATCTATCTCATTTTAAAGACGTTATTGACAAAACATTTTTTGCACAAAACATTTCGTCCTCATAACTTACATTTTCATGAAGTCCAGTACAATTTAGATGGAGGGCAACGTCGCTGCATGCAAGGCTTAGCGCCACCCAGGACGACTGTGATTGGTTTAAAGAAATACAAACAAGCCAGAGCGTTTTTCTCTTATCCCAGAATCCCAGACCACAATCCAGCGCTGACACAGTGCTGTGGAGATAGACTGCCGGTGGCACCCCTATAACCAAACCCTGTTACAGACAGGGCATCTGTAGGGCAACATGACTGTTTCTTCCAAGCGTTCAATCACTGCATCAAATTTCCCAGCTTGAGCAATTCAGTGTATGAGTTATCATCGCTATCACCTTTAACAGCCACTGTGCAGTCGTCCTTGAGCAGGGCCATTTTAGCAACAATTTATCAAGTGAAAATGTGGCAAACAGTAAAGAGTTTCAGACAGAACCAGGCATTTGTCTTAAGTTTAAGAAAGAAAATCAAGTGCTCAGGAGGATACTGTAAGTGGGAATCCTCAACATTTATCTGACTGTCAGGAGGTAAAATCCTGCTCAAAACATCAGACACAAATCAAGACAATTAACAGCGCCATGAAAGGACTTAATTATGCTCAATAAAACTAATCATGTGGCTGGGTAACTGATAACCAGGACGTTGAAGGCAATAAGGCCAAAATAAATAAGAATTAACAACAAAGAGCTTCTTTCCATTCTATCATATTCTCATCTTAATGAGAAACGATGACTGACTGCTCATCAGCTCCCAGCCGTCACAGCGGATCACACAGAAATTAATGTCCCATCATTCATTTGGCCCGTCTTTGACGTTGCTCTGTGAAAAGCTCGTCAAGCTAATCAGCTCAGACGGGATGCATCACGTCGAGGTTTGATGATATGAGCAGATTAAAACTGGATTAAACTCCGGCAGAGCAAACAGTGCACCGCAGCCTGACAGCCACAGAAGCCTCGTAGAGGAGTGTAGTCTGATGCGGTACTTTACACACACCTGATCCAATTAACGAGAAACGGTGTATCTCTTAATCAAATCAGATGTTCAGAGTAAAACCCTGCATGACTAGAAAGAGAGAGCTACTCGTGTCTGACAACCTGAAGAGCTGTCATTAAAGCGCTCAGACGAATGTTAAGAAGCTAAAGTTAAAGAAACTAGAATCAGCCCAACATATTGAACCCCACAGTTACCAGATTTGATCTGATAAAACAGCAAGATATGATCTGAATACCTCCACTGCAATAGCAATACCACCCAGTGGTTGCGTCATTTTGACGGACAGGGTCATAAGAATTGCATCATAATCTATTATTACCCATAATTAGGCTTGCCGCGGTAGTCGGGGTTACCGGTGTTACACGGTATTGGGGCATACACCGATTACATTACTTGCCCACCGCCCCGACCGCCTGCTTTTTTAATAGAGATTATACGTCATTTAGTTCATTTTTTGCAGCACACACCCCATGTCTGCACTGCAAATCTAGGGTTACCCTCTAGACACGACCCTGCAGCTGCATTATCAATAAAGTTAACGTTAATTACATCAATTTAATGTTTTAATTTTACATTTTTGGGAAGCAGGCAGCGGCGAGGGGCACATCTGCCTCGCCGCTGCATCCCTACCCATCATTTTAATGTTACATTTTTTAATGATAAGACATTTCATAGCATTTAATTTTCATTCATTCATTTTAATTTTGAATACTTAATATTAGGGGTGTGCGATATGACGATGTAACATTGAGGACGATTGGAATGTCTCCATGATCTGCCTTTACACAGAGATCGTTGTTATCGTGCTTCAGTGCACATTCTATTAGTTTCACTTCTATGGCTCAATGTTTCCCCAGTGCGCAGCGCCGCAGCTGAATGATAAATGGAAGTTATCACTATATTGTCATGTATTCCAGTGAACAATTTCCAGAGAGAAACATGCTGTCTTCACTGAGAGACTATTTTTACAGAGGAGTACAGAGGACTGATAGAGAGCTGCGTCACATGATGCAACGACAATCACCTGAAGCTCAAATCAACAAAACCATCGAGCTTGTGGTGGACTACCAGAGAAACAGGAGAGCACACAAAGTTGTAGCCATGACCGTAGGCGATGCTTCAAATAGGGATGTTGCTGCAAAGAAGCCACAAATTCTAACACGCGGATGTTTCACACGCATGTTCAACACGGCAGCGCAGACGATCTAAACAATCACCACAGTTTCAAGGTGGGCACCAAAGGTTAGAATCACCTAGGGCCAGTGTTGCCAACTCTTTTCCGATTAAAATAGCTAGCACTAGCTCCAAAAGTCGCAAAACATCTGCCAGATCATGCCATACATTAATTTGCATATTGGTGATGTCATCACACATTAATTTGCATAAAGCTTAGTGGTTGTGTCGGTTGCAGCGAGGGAGATCATCATATAAAAATGTATTCAATAGAAATATTCAACAAAACATTTGAATGGCATGAGAGCTATGGCACTGAGTGCACCACTTTCTCACACTTGGAAAAGTTCCAATACAGAGAAAGTTTCAGATTGAGAGTGTAACCATAGAAACTCACTACAACTCAAATCCCACTCCTGCGGTGAAAAACATAATGCCTCCGGCCATGACTATCGATGGCGCAGAGGCATAAAAATGTAACTCACCGATGAGTTTCTCCTCCTGCTGTTTGCCCTTCCTGTTGACAGTGAAGCTGGTTGTAGCAGCGAGACGACCTCCCAGAACTTCCTCGTGGGACTGGGCCCTCCTGTTAGCAACGGACCCCGGGTCCTCTGCAGAGAAACACACACAAAGAAGTCACCACTGAAACACAGTCTGACCATCAGATATACATCCATAATACTTCTGCTCAAGTGCTGCAGACTATTTTTCATGCTCTGATACACACGTGAGGACACAAACTGAGGATGTGTTATAGGGAGTAACAGGGATGACACATTTTTGTAGACCTAGCGTCGCCATGGGTTCCCTCGACAAAAAGCTTCTGGGATTTCTGCATTGGATTTTAGAAACGTAAATGGAATCGCCAGAAATAAAAAGCTAATGTTAGGCTATAAACAAACTACACCACGGTCGCATGTCACCATCCTACGTCACCGGCGCCACTACTAAACTGACGGTGACGTTTAATGTCCTCGACAATCTCTGTAGTCTCATTTAGCCACTTGTTAGCAACCGCCTTTTTAAACACATATATAAAATACACAATATAAAATACATCTGTAATACCCCGCTGGTGAATTTCGAAGCTTTTACATCATAGTACAAAACGTTAAAATCTCTGGAACTTATGTTAACCACAGACCTTATTTCAGACCTCTAAACAAAAACACATTCAAAAAACCCATTGACTTCGAGACGAGGGAACCGGAGGTGCCAAAATGCTAACTCATTTCCGGGATTTTAAATTACAAACTTAGGTGACCTATTGTTAGTGTCAAACGGGGTTAGTGAAAGCTGCTGCTACAAGTTAACATGTTCCCGGTGTTGTGGTTTAATGAGTGACCGTGTTAACTGGTGACTCTCAGCCAAATGTGTCCGTGGTTGCTCGTAGTAGGTTAACTTACATAAATGGCTGGTGTAGATAATACAGATGAGTATGTATTTAAATTTGATTAAAGTAAAATTGAAGGCTTTCACGGGGACGCCTACATGTTCTGTTCATGTTTTCAACAGCTACCATCACATTACATGCGCATTCAGTCATATCTGCAGAAATATTAATTTTTAGCTGATGCCGATGTTTAATTTTAAAGCCATTATCTGTAGATACCACATCCCTAACTCAGAGCGAGACGGCAACTACAGTGAGTCAACAGGAAAAGGAGCAAAGAGAGGCAGCTCTCTGGCTACACACTGCACTACAATTAGCACCTTCTATTCTTGTTTCTATTCTACAAAAGTAATTTCAAATAGAAGGGTGTGTGTACCAGTATGTGCCAGCCCTGAGGACAGGCAGGCCTTAGAGTTGACAAAGGTTATGTAAATACCCCCATGATGTGTGACGACTGTCCCACCCATTCCCAAACGCATGGCGTCAGATAGGCCAGCAGCACAATGACAGACACATGGCAAGGTGAGTGGGGCTCGTAAAACCAGTTCATTCTAATGCTCCGGGGCCCATCCCACACTGTGACTGTACACATGCCCGGAGCACCGGCTCCGCTAAGAAACACAACCGTGACACGTTAGATGAACGGCACTGGCCTGGGGGTTTAAATAATACGGAGCTCCTGTTGTTTATCATAGGGAACTGGATTGTAAGAAAAGGGAATAAAGTTAACTGCATTAATATATGGCTGTTTCTGGACATCTGAATGCTGTGATACCATTCTCCAAATAAAAAGGTGAAAATATGTTGTTCCCCACTTCCCACACCATCTCCCAACTTTCTCCCAAGAAAGTACCCAAAATATTTCACTTTATATTAGTGTTACCATACATGTAGGCGTGGACAAAGCAGAACCTTTTGGTGCAACTCTTTCAGGATGCACCGATTGTGAAATTCTGGGCCGATACCGATGTTTAAAATAACAATTTGACTAGGGCTGCACAATATATTGTTTTTTAATTGTCATCGCAATATCAACTTTTGCAATAAATGCATCACGAAAGACACTCAGGGATTTTTTGAGTTAGTTGAAAGAGAAGAAATCGGAAGAAAACTGCTCTTTAAATTGTAACATCATCATTGTATCATTCTTTTTTTTTATTCTTTTTTTTTTAAAATAGTGCCTTTTGTGTTCAATGTTCAATTTGTTCAATAAAATGTTAGAAATAAAGTTTTTTTTTTTAATTCAACAAGCAATTTCTTGTATTTTAGCAGTATACTGAAAGCAACTTAAAGGCAGAACTGATATATTGATGTTATCGCAATATTCAAAAACGTTATCGCATATTGCATATTTTCCTCATATCGTGCAGCCCTAAATTTGACCGATAGCTGATACCAATGTTTTTACGTTGTTGTTTATTTTGTTTTTGTTGTTATTTATTCCCTTTTTGCCGGGGTAACAAAGAAAACTTCATTATTAAAAACATTACTGAACTGTTTTAAAGTCATTCAACATTTCATGACACTATCTTTGAATGAGAACAAATTCAATCATACAAACAACTTTTAATATATCCCTCTTTCACATGAAAAAGATAATTTCTTCAGGAAAAATAACTGCTTCAAACGTGTTTTTAACCTTTTAACACAACATTTAACCAGTGCAAAATTGATGCAACACAACAGATAAATATCGGCCACTGCCATCAGTGAATGTCATCTTATTTGCCGATTGCAGTCAACAAGGCAAATATCGGCCAATACCGATATATCGCTGCATCCCTACTTTCAAGTGTGCATGAAAGAGAATGAACCACACGGAATCGTTTATTTGGATTTACCAGTTACTAATTAGAATCAGAACCGAGAATATTTCTCATAGTGCTCACTAGGGATGGGAATTGATAAGATTTTATTGATACCAATGCCATTATTGATTCTGCTTATCAGCCCGATTCTTCCGATTCATGCCATTCGTGGAGTTGAAGCTAGGGTTGGGCGGTGGCAATGGCTGAGTACAACGCCCGTTGTTTTTTGGTTGATTGCTGTCATTTTATTTAGCTAATTTAATGGTCTGCCTCAGAAGAACGAGTGAGAGCCGATACTCTGCAGACAAAGAGAAAACAGCGTTTAGAGCCAGGATATTTTCACATCTTACTCTGTGTATTAAGGATTTAAGTTGACCAAACCAGAGTTGGTGATTGTTGGAACAGTAGAAAGACTAAGATTGAGTTTTATTTGAGTTTGAACAAAGTGTGTTTTACGATGAGTTGACAAGGCAATCTAGTTTGGTGAAAGAGAGAAACTTGAATTCAGAAGGTGTACATATGGATGTATTTTTCTGTTTAATAAGGAAAATGTTAGAAGAATGTATCCTTTCTTGACAGTTTGTGAGTTTATTTTGTTTATTTATTAGACTAAAAAAGCTAAGAGAGCTTGTAGAACGTAGCAAACCTGCCACTCTAACACATTTCCCAACTGACGTTGGCCGATGGGAACATTTTAAAATATCGCCCAAAGGTCGACCCTAATTTAAACCCATGTTGTGTAGAAAGATGTTTCAGCAATGATCATTCTTCTTTTGTGAATTGAAGTCATGCTTTGGATCGTTTCTTCCTCTCCGTCATGACTCATTTTTGTTGCAAGTTTCCAACAGTTTAGATGCATGAGTCTGAAGTCACTGTTTTGTAGGGGCCGACTGATATGGATACCGATTTTTGATGGAAAAAATGAACCGATTTCCAATATGGCGGCCGATACACAGTAGTGAATTTTTGAGCTGGAATGAAAATAAACCTGTGGATTGTGCACCTAGTTTGCACTGATATGACTATGCAAACGTACTCAGAAGGCTGCTTTCTTAAACAAATAACTTGAATAAAGAATATTTAACATTAGTATACATAATTACATACAATGTATTACACTGTCAAACAATTCTAGAAATGAACACTGAGAAAAGATCAATTAAAGAAGAATCAATTAAAATATAAATTAAAACTTAACAGTACTGTATGTCAGTCAATTGCTGACCATTTAAATAAAGAACTACATAATGACACCATTTCTAAATCAACCTAAGCATTTTTTCCCTGCATTATATGTTCTGTAAAAAAGGTTTTCGACGCATATCGGACAACATATACACCGATACCGATATGTCTGTAACAGGCCTATATCGGTCTGGCTCTACTGTTTTGCAAGGCGGAACAGTCAGAAAAACATGCCAACATTGATAAAAGGAATTGATAAGCTCAGAGGCATACGATTCCAATGGATTGGACAATTTGGAACCAGTTCCCAACTAGAACCAGAACTTGATTTCCATCGTTTGTGCTCACGTTGTATAGTATAGCATTAGTCTCGCATAGCCAGACCTCTATCCACAGCACAGTGTCCGCGCTGGGGGGAGGTCTGGGTTGAATGTCTTTCACTCTGGTATAGTGGAAACAACTCCCTGGCCTGTTTATATTTCTTTAAACCGATCACAATTGTCTTGGGTGGCGCTATGCCCCAGCTGCGGCGAAGGGACTTTGAGAACCACATGGAAGGAAGGAGAGACTTCCTCCAGCCGGGGTCTCCTGCCGGAGAAAGTATATGGCTTTATGCCGACACTGCTTACGTACCCAGCCAGACTAGTATAGAATACGTTGGGATCACTCACCTGGACAATGTCTAGCACCATTCCAGCTGCCACTGTCCCGAACCCAGCCAGCAGGAAGGGGAAGACCACCTGCAGGCCAATGGAGAAGGAAGTCTCCTTGAGGGGTGCCGGTGGCTCTGGGCTGTGGTCAATGCTGGTGTCGTCGCTCTCGTTGCTCTGACTCGCGTTCTCCAGGAGAGCGTCCTCCTCCCGCTGACCTTTGGCATTGGCCCGGCAGTCCATCACTACCACAATCTCCGACCTGTCCTCATCCTCCCCGGTCTCACCTGCCCTCTCTGCGAAAGATGTGACCTCCGTGAGCTCAAACTCACCCCTGGTCCCTGGGCTCACCTCCTCGGGGCCCTTGGTGAAGATCACCGGGTGAACGGAGCAGTTGGAGTTGAGTAGGGCCGGGGTCAGGGGGCCTCCCTCCTTCTTCACCTCCCCGGAGGACATGTCGATGTCAGGGAGTTTGTCTAGATCTTTCGACCAAAGTACCATGCGGAAGCCTTTGGAAGACAGCGGGCTTGACAAGAAAAGGTCCGGTTGCCGTAGCCGTACAGTTTTGGGGAAGTCCGAATGGAATTGGCCACTTGATCTGGTTTTGAACCTGATCAGTCCAATTGATTTATCCCATTAAAGAGGCTTATGGGGAGTGGGGGTCGCAACTAAAGACCAAGAGAAAACCGCTCTGGAGGAAAAAACCTGCAGCAAGGCACATGCAGCCGTGCGTCTGCAGAGCCCGTGTTCCTGTCGGTGCTTCGGGAGCAGAACCAGTATGTTCTCCATTCACTGCAAGGTGCTCAGGGTAGACCGGCAAAAAAAGAAGAGAGCATACTGGTGCGAAACAGAAGGAAAGCAATTGGCTTTGGTGGGACTCACCAGAGAAAGCCCCTCTGGTCACTTGTAAAGAGTCCTTTAAAGTTCAGAAATCAGAGATCTGAAGTGGGCAGATTGCAGCGCAGACTGGTAAGTCTAAGTCTAAGTCCACTGATCATGTCAGACTGGTGTGTGTACCAGGCTGGGAATGTCTCACCTTACACCACGTGGCTGCTGGGAGGTTTTCAAGGGAGATATTTAAAGGTCTGCAGTATGAAGATTAGATTACCGTCTGCGGAAAAGTACCTCTCCAACCAGAGTGGACGGTCACCTGAGAAAAGAATAAATTTATTGATTATTCAGTCTGAAATGTAAACATTTTCTAGCCTCATTCCAGGTTTATTTCCAAATATTAGTAGTAGTAGAGGCTGTTTCCTGACAATGTAATTCTGATGAAATTATCCATACTATTAAAGGCCGACTCCATCTGTGTTCTTTTCCAGGGTTTTCAAATGGAAGCGCCAACTCAGCCTTAGCAAAAAAGCAGTGATGTATGATAGAGCTTACCACAGTAAGATAATCATAAGGTTAGGAATAATATGAATGTTTGGAGTAGGGCTGTCCATTTAGATTTTTTTTTCTAACCGATAGCCGACACCCTTTAACCGATCATTAACCGTTAACCGACAAGATTAA
>JAOVVB010252007.1:0-20234 GCA_028570985.1 Heterobranchus longifilis | reverse complement strand
GGCGGTGGTGCTCATGGGAAATGCAGTCTTAATTCCGGGAAAACACTACCGCTTTTGTCCACAGAGGCCGCTAGAATTAACATGCCTTGAAGAAATGTCACCTTACATTGCCTTACAAAATGATTAGATTATCTTTATAAATTAAAGTTAAATTTCCTAATCAATGTTGTGTTAACCTTGAATTTGTCAAAGGTTTGTTTTTTTATTTCAACTGCATATTAGGAATCATATTAATATTTCCATACAACACACATACAAATTGAAAATTTTCTGGATGCACATCACATTATACTCACAGACGGACAGTTTTGACATTGTGTCTCTGAAAAAGCGATGTTTCTATAACATGACAGCAGCCTATTATTGGATATTGAAAAACACCATGTCATTGACAAGATCTATTAAAGAGAACCGTACTCACCGGTAACTTTCAGGCTAATTCTATCTGCAAGTCAGTCAAAACCTTTATTCTACATTTACGGAGGGGTTTAAGTCCCAGGGAGGACTCCATCTTGATCAGCAGTGAGAGATCCATGTAGCTCCACAGGCATCAAAGTCACCCACTTAAATAATTATTCAGTGCCAATCTTCACTGTAGTGGGGGCATATGCTGCATATTTGTGGGTTGCAGCTGTAACATAAAAATGCTCACAAAAACACACACACACACATACACATGCATGTAGTGATGTTTTGGTACAAACATGTCCAATGAGAGGCTTGTGTAACCTTTCACACTGAGACTAATGATCCTCAGCATCATAATAGAAAGTCCAACAAGAGGGGCGACAGACCCGGAGTTTAGGCACAGTAAACAGGCATATCCACACTGGTCGGGGGGTGTGTGGTGGCAGGGAGCTCCAGTCTGCGCGTGTAGATACCTCATGCTGAGCATGGAAATTGGCCCAGACAGCTCGGCCTATTGTGTGATGGCCAGGGAGCCAAAGGTTGCTTGTAATCAAATTTGAGGTTTTATTCCTCAGACTGGTGGAGAAGGCATAGCGCTCAGTCACATGATGAGTGTTAGCAAGTAGCACTATCTACTTTTGTGTAGTGAGTGTGTGTTAACATGCTCCACATAGACCAGTGGCTGTGATAGTCCCCCAAGGCTTTTTGTTTGGTGGAGAGTCATTTGTTTATATGACAGAGAGAAAACAGGAGGCAACCCCAGACTGCTCTCTGTGCTTTTATTAACTGTATTTGTTTACACTTTGAAAGGGCCCTGATTATGGTCAGGGTATGTTTTACGTGATAACATTGAGGACATTTGTTTAGTTTATTCTTACAGCCACACTTTCTTTCCACTTCAATTAGCCCTTCAGCAACGAGAGAAGAATATCTTGCGATTTTAAAAGCTTCAAAACTAACAACGTTCCTGAAAGCTTGAGCTATCCTTGTTAAAAACATATATTTCTCTGTGTTCAGAGACATTTAAGGTAGAACCAATCTCACACGACTTCTGTGCACATTTCAAAGGCATCGCTAAGAGCGTATCATCATTAAGATTCACCACTTCGTAATTAGCCAGATTCCAATAGAGCTCTCCAGGAGAGGGAGGTATAATTAGGCTATTCTTAAACAGTAGGTCTTGGAAACACCCTGAAGCAAGTTCATGTGAATTTATTTGATGTCCATTTCTTTTTAGAAATGGAGGGAAAAAACAGGGGTCCCTTCATTCAGAATCCTCACAATGGCCCTGTTGAAAGCTAGCACTCTGCAGACCGGCTGAGATCCCTTTTCTCTCTTTTTTAACCCCACTAAAGCTCTTAAAAAGATACCGGCCCATTGCACACGCAATTGATATTCCACCACTCGAACTTAATATCGTGAATGGAGGGCCAAGCTCTATGAATCAGGAAGACAATGCGCTTAGCTTAGCAGCAAACTGGCACTTTGTGTGCGGTGTCTGTGCCTCAGAGGAGGAAGTTTCTAATGTGAGCCTCACAATTGTGTGTCTATAGAGTTCTAATGAGCTTCTGTATGCTGAGTGAATGGCTACTGGCCATTCACCATGAGGGCCCAATGAGCCAGCTCACTGCACACATTCACAATAGGATCCAGGGGGAATGGGAGTGGCTGTGTTGAGCAACTGCACTGCGTGGACAGTCTATAAAAGATCAACGTATGACCATGCTTCGATTAAGAGTACGTCCATATTAAGCCGGTTACATTTAAAAACACATCTTTTGAACTCAGTTTCAGCCCCCTGTCCATGCTAATCTGGTATTTTTTTTTTTTTAACTCCAAAAGGGGGGCCTTTCCATGACCCGATCCAGTGGATAAATGCTAAAATGCTAGCTTGTTCTTTTAGTGTGTGTGTGTGTGTGTGTGTGTGTGTGTGTGTGTGTGGAGAAATGCAGCTTTTGCAAAACAATGGTGCCTGCCCACTCACACTTGAGGGGGTTGTGTTGTAGTAAAGTTAAGAAAAACAAAAAAGTATGTCAGCCTGTGACCTCTGGAGCAAGTGTCAAGCACATTAGTGATGTGAATTTTCAAGGAATATGGAGTTTTGACTTTTAACTGGATATCTTTTATTTATTTTGTATTTTATTTGTTCAGGACAATGCTCATCAGAAAAAAAAAGGAAAACGTCATCCGTTGTCCCTGACAACAATTCATTTTTGATATTGAAAGAATTGATTGATTGAAAATGATTATTTTGAAAAATAATTGACTAAAGGTTGTTGCTTAACACTGTGAAACCTTGGTGTCAATATTGTTGTTTGTGCACAATAAAAGCTGCACAACACGAGCTTCACAAAGCTGCTCTTTATTGCTCCAGTCAATTATGATATCCCTGTATTCCAGGATGATACTGCTCAATAAGTCAAACATGATGTCATTACCAGTCTTTCTTTTTTTTATTCTCTCTCTCTCTACCTTGTTCCTGTAGTTACATTGTATTGCCCATATCTCAGGTCATCAAGTTGGTCCAAGGGTGACACTGTCTGTTGTACCTCAGTACTGCTACACTCTGATACTGTTACTGCAGTTCACTGTCATGCACACAAGATGGCACTGAGAGAATGAAAACCATCAATTTTCAGTGGCATGAATGAAATGAAATAATCCCCTATACACTTATTTTAATATTCTTGTTGCAGTTCATGCATCACAACACAAAATGATACACAACTGCTGGCTGTGTACCCATGCTTAACATTGAATGTTGCTGAATATACACTCTCTATTGTCATCGAAGTCATTGTCTTTCTTTTTCAATTTATCACAAAACGTCAAAGTGTTGGGAATGAACATTATAGAGCGGATAGATGTAATGAATCGTTAGAGCGTACAGTTTTCAATATGACTCATGAATGAATGATTTGAAAGACAGGCAAAGTCAATATAACATGGAATTATGCAACAGATGAATCCCAGGAGAGCCCTGTGGGAACAATAGGGCCAGATTCTCTGCAGTTCATTCAAATCCTGGCACAGCTACTGCAAGCCATTCCATTTTGTCTATATGGCATTAGTGTGTCTATATGGCATTACTGTGTCCTATATATGGTGCAGTCATGGCCAAAGTGAATACGCCTCTGAGAGCTTTGTAATGTATCACCCATCTGGATCTTTTAGAGAAAAGACTTCCACTGTGCCACTGCCCTTGTCCTGAAAGATTTGGTGTGTGTGTGCGCGCGCACGCACAGCAGGAGAGTATGAGTGTGTTTGCGCTGTGTGCGTTTATTACTTTTCATTCTTGGCTGGGCACATGCTTTAATGACTCTTATTTTCCTGATGGCACTTTAGGAAATGACAACTTGTGGGCAATACAAAGTAATTACATTTCCTCTGTCTGTACCCAGAAGAAATCTAGTATTATTAATAATGAATAGAGGGTTGGCGGCCCTCTCACACAGCAGATGTGACACTCTGCAACTGCAGAGCCATTGGCTGCCTTTGTTTTATTGACAGCAGCCACCTATTAGCTGCACACTGCGGACCTCTGACCAAGCTATGTGAATTGGAGACCGATGATGGCCTATTTGTCAAAACACATTCATTTTGCATGAATCATAATTAAAACAAAACATGTTATGGCACGAGACAGTGAAAACTGGATCGAAGGGAGGATTGATATGACAAATATGTTGGTGTTAATCTGGAGGGCTTGGGAAGGAGCTGAGCACCACACAGGATCTAGAACGGTCCTATAATCATATCTGCTGGCCTCCACTTGTTAGCCGATTTCAGCAGACCAGCACAGCCAACAAAAGGCTTTCCCAGCGATCCAGGGATTGGCTGGGGTTTGTTGTGGACTTGGGATCGCCTCTGAACAGGCCATTACGAAAAGGGTTTGATTCATGTCCATCTGGCAGGAAATTTATTAGCATTCAGCATTTTTCTTTTTTTTTTTACATTTAAAAAAAAAAAATCATCTCTAGCATGGCATGGCCGCTGATAAAACAGTTATGTTTCAAAATGGTAATTAGTCCCATGGATGAAGAAGATGCAAGACGCATAAACAAACATTCAAAGCACAAAGCATCTGTGCTCTATAAAAAGACATTAACAAGGCTGAGTCACACAGACAGCCAAGCACTCCATTTAAATTCATTTTCATACCACCTGCCGGAAAAAGCCAAATTTCAACTTTACTGGATGACTTAACTAATTGAAAGAACGAAAACTGTAGGAGGTCATAACTCTGATCATAGGACAATTTCAGCATTTATGGCACACTGGTAAACGTAATGCTTTGAGAGAGTTGGTGTTTTCTCGACCTCTGTGCTTCATATGAGAAGAGATGAGACAGATGGTTTGAAAGAGGAGTAAAACTGGAACAACCATTCCTGAACAGAGGGGACTGTCTCGACATTCCTTCCCAGGCCTTTTCACAGCAAGTTACACTTTAATTAATTAGACGCAAGACTATCGTGATTGGCATTTGACCGTGACAACTTCTGTGACTTCATGTAAAATCAATGTGAACCCACCAAAGAGGTTAAAATGCTTAGGGACTCCACCTGTCAGGAGAACAGATGAAGCTTCTTGGATGAATGTTGGAACATCTTCAAGACTGCAGCAGCAAAAATATGAACCAATGCTTATATTATTCATCTTTTGACCATTTAAAACTCAATTCAACTTACATTTGTTTGACTATTTTTTTTAAATATTACACTGAAAATTAATCAGATAGATGAAATATTGCAGAAAAGGATAACTGTGCTCCATCCCAATTAAATATATTTTTGGTTAGCCTTTCCTCTGGCAACTGTGCAAGGCCTTTCACATTTCTGCTTTACAAGACATGACTCCCATCCCATGTCCCCTCCAATAGCTCACTTTGCAGTATATTTATGCACCCCAAGAAAGCACCTCATGGCTCAACTCTGGATAGCATTACTGCCAGGGGCATCATTAAAACCCCATACTCCTGCAGCATAAAATAAGATTGAGCCCACCATTGAATCATAAAGTTTTGAAAATGTTGAAAAACCAAGGTCAGGACACAATTTCATTTTATTCATTATAGGCACCAACACTCTTCCTGCTGACTCCAATACTGCCATTTTGACTTTGTAAAGCTCACATTTTCATTAAAAACAAAAACAAAATATAAGAACTAAAGGCTTTGACCCAGACTGAATTATATGGATGCTGCTGTTCCATGGCTTCCTAAAATGTATTAATGGCAGGTCTCCATTTACTACATAAATTCATGATCTTTAACATTTTCTTGTAAATTAATCTCTGTCTCGGCAATCAACACAATGTCATCAGCATACAACAACATGCTAAAGTTCATATTGTCAGTCAATATGCGGCCTGCTTGTTTTCTTGGGCGAAGTCATTTACATAATGGGCAAGTAAAGTTCTGATGATTAGGTTGATTTAGCTGTTAGCCGATCAATTTTAAAGGTATTTTTTTAAAGGCTCTGAACCCTATTTTTTCAGCCTCTGGCATTACTGGCAAGCGATAGGGTCCTAAATTAATGCACATTTTTTTCTGCCAAACAGGCCTTGAAACTGCAAAACCTACATGGAAAGCAGCTACAAATAATGTTATTAATTACAGCTGTGGCTTTCCTGCTGTGGCATCATAACGTCTGCCTTGTCTATAAGTCTGAATGTTTTTTTCTCCTAAATTTAACTCCAATTTTTAACTTTAAATGTTGTCATGCATATTATGTTATATAATTCAATATAATTTAAATATAATACAATTATGCTAAAGCTTTATTTTTAAGTCCCTTCTTTCCTAAGAACTTCCTAATAAGTTATTGAAATTGGACAGTTTGACAACTGGTGGACTTTATGAAAACATGGACACAATGCACTTTATGGACACTAAAAGGTGCCCTTTATGGACTCTGCAATAATGCACTTTAGGGACTTTTTAAATTATGTCTGTTTTTAAATCATGACTGCCTCAGGCAATTTTATCTATTTATCTTCTTATTTATTGATGTTTTTGTCCTGTGATGTGTTTTTAGGGGAAACGTTATTTCGTTTTTTATGTATGGAAGTGCATAATGAAATGACAAATAAAGGAACTCAGAATCTGAGGAAACCTCTCAGGAACCCGTAGCCTATGAAAATGATGTCCCCATCAGGGATTGAGGGGCACTATAGACCAGGGACGTGCACAGAGAGACCCCAGGTATAGTGCTCAAGCACCTGCCCCTTTGCCCAGATAAATGCCCTTTTTGAAAGACAGTTTTTATTCATTAATTTTTCTAATTATATATTTTAGTTTTTTAATGTGGCCCATGGCATCAATTCAAAAGCAGAATAGTGATAGCCTCATAAAACAACAGTCCCCTTGACCCCTCAATGTCGCTTGGGCTAGTATACTGTTTTTGCTGTCTATAGTTATTTCACACACATTCCCTTTGTGTTTTTTTAATATTTTCTTTTTGTTTTTAACAGGCATAGTTTTTTTTAAAGATGAGATGTTGCTGTTGTTGATGTGCTTGGGCTTTACTTTACACACCGGTGTATTTTTGACATGTTACATTGCTCAGGGCCACAATCTTTTTCCTATATGTAGGGGACAACATTCAATAGTTACAGGCCGGGGTCTCCTCTTAGCGAAAGTATAAAGGCTTTATGCTGACACTGCTTCCGTACCCACCCAGACTACAGAAATAGTGAATCGTCTCTGTGTGAATTGATGCAGTAATTTTGTAGAAACCTGTTGAGTATTAAAAATGTGCCACTGTAACGTTAGTTTTTCCAATAAATAATTATGAGAGGGGTGCCCTTTTTTCACTTGAGCACCTGCCCCCCAAAATGTCTGTGCACGCCACTGCTGTAGACATCTTGACAACAGGCGTGGTTGCAATCAATACGAGGAGCCTATTTTTGATTCACCAAGGGCTTTCTCATCTCAGGCCACAAGGGGGCTTCATTGTCCCTCTTTCTCTCTCCCTCCCTCCCTCTCTCTCTCCCTCTCTCTCTCACCCCTCGACAGGTTTCCCGTCCTTCCCCTCCTCTCTCTCTGCAGCTCTCATTCACGCTGCTGCTGTAGGAGCGTCTGTTCAGCTGGCTTTGTGCATCCTCTGGTACCCACCTGTGCCGCGGACGCTGCTGATGGAGCAGACCTCGCGTTACATGGAATAATTTCTACACTGTTACATTTTTTTTTCTCTTCTTCTATCCGGATTTGCATCAGTGGGCATCTAAAGTTGTGATGATGCCTCCGCTCAGCATTTGGGATTGGTAATAGCCTTCTGCGCGAGGGTGATACATCATTCGCGTGTGATTGAACAATACAGTCTCTCGGAAGTGGACAAAACATGGACTAATTTTATTTTTTTATACATTCACCATGGGATTATTACAGCTATTTCTGGTTCTCGGCATATCCTGCGCCTCCTCAGGTAGGACACAGGGCTGTCACTGATTCCATCTCTTGCAACATGTAGCCGATAAGATGAGATGCAGATAATTAAAATGATGTGTTGTTTTGGATAATTTACCACATAGGCTTCTCAGAATTAATCAGCTTATTCACAGTAACCTCCCATCTCTTCCCCTGACACCAACAGGGTTTTTTTTTTAAATATATACCATCACAGGTGTCCTTGCCTGCTAATTACAATGACAATCTTGTTTTTGTGTTTGCAAATTAGTTGTAGGTTTTGGGGTTGACCCTGCCCTGCGCATCAGCGTGTTTGATGAACTAACGCTTGGAGAAGGCTTTGATGGAGTTACTCAGGTCCAGGGCTTCCACAGCGAGTCTAGAGCTTTCCACTTCCAAGGTACAGTAACAAACACTCCTTATATTTTTGTTCATAGATGGAAGATAAAAAAAAATGTGTCCAGATGTGAGGCGATCTGCATGTAAAGTAATGCTGAGCAAACTGCTTTTTTTTTAATGAAAATGAATGCTGTCCTTTTTAATATTTGTTCTTTAAACAACTTGTAACAGTAGCCCACCACAGATCAGCTCCTCTATTAAGATACCTGATGGGAAAATCTCTGATCATCTGATAATACTGTAGCCCTTATATGCTTGTTACTGTCCACAGCACAACTGTGTCAGAGACTGTCAGCAGCAGCATGCTGTGGATTTGCAGTTTTCCTCTATAACAGGACTTAGCTTGGGGGCCCTCAGACTGCCACCTGCCTGAACAATAGGCAATGTTAGGTCTTCATGAAAAAGTGGGGTGAGCCCGGAGAGCAGAGGGGGAGAGATGGGTGAATCACGCAAAGAATCATAGACAGACTTAGCATAATCAGATTAGGCAGGGACAAAACCCTGCGTTCACAGAGATGTATGATGCGAGTGAATGGGCCTCCCTCGCTAGAATTTACCCATTGGTGATCTTCTGGAGTGTTAAAGCAGTTTGAACACTTACACTCTGTCACCAAATTATGAATGGGTAGAAAAGTGAGTCAGATGTCCATGTTGGCAGTTGCACAGCTAAATATGTTATCTATGGCATTTGGTAAATGGCACTGTGCAAAATGGAGTTGTCAAAGCTCCGGTCGTGCTTGACTTTTATATGCAACTGTTTTGCCAGTGTTACATCTCCTGTCATTTGATGTCAGACTCTCATTACAATCCAAATGAGACTGTTAACAGCCCCATCACAGGGAGGGAGATGTCTATCATAACCCAGCCAAAAGTAGCGACAGAGGAAATTGCTTTTTGGCTCCCCAGATCAGTGGCAAAAACAAAAGACGTGGCAACATCAGAGTCTTCACAAGGAGGATCTCAACACGGATCACCAAAGTGACAGTGTTGTTTTGGGACAGAGAAACACCACAATCTTTTGTCGACATTTTTTTTTTTTTTTTCGCCTCCCCTCCTCCTTCCTGATATCTTCTAATCTCCCCGCACAGCCGCTGAGACAGCAGCACTTCTGCATGGAGCAGCAACTCCAGCATCTCTGTGAAGGCAGGCCATTTGATGTCCTCTGTGTAGACAACACTCAGAAGTGCTCAGGCAGGTAGCAAGAGGGGAGGGAGAGAGACTACAAGGACGAATTGCAGATAGACAGAGAGAGAGAGAGAATGAGAGAAACAAAGACAGTTATAGAATGAAGCTCCCGCAGCTTTTGTCACGGAATGAAAAACACGACTGTTTCCACGACTGGCACCTCTCCGTCATTATGCTCTCTTATTTCTCTGCATTACCTTTGCTAAGTACAGATTCGGCTACCCGGGCGGAGAAGGCGCCGCGTTATTTATGGCAGAGCTCGCCTCCATCCTTCATTTGGGATGTCTGTGTTAAGTCAATGATGTTGGGTGAGGGGGAGGCAGGGAAGAGAGGCGTACCGGCAAAGCAGACCTGGGCCTCTGCTTGTTTGTGATTCCGAAATAGACAGTGAGAGGCATATACTGTATAGATGCAGAAAGAGTGAGGGAGATAAGAAGAGAAAGAAGCAGAGAGAGAGAGAAAGAGAATGAAAGGAGGGAAGAGAAACGGGGAGCAGAGCTGTCATGCCAGCTGTTTGATAGACTGTGCTGATCCCACATGTATGTATGCTTGGCTGGCTGGGACCAGCAGACAGGCCCACGGTGACATTCCGACGCTCATTAGATAGCAGGCAGAACACATCCATGGCTGTCCCCTCCACTGCCTGCCTGCCTGCCTGCCCGAAGGGAAGGCTGTTATCTCTGGGTGCTGGGTGGAGGCAGGAGGAGGGGGGTAGCTGCTGAGAGCTGAAAGAGAAGAAGAAGCAGGGGGAGAGTGTAATTCACAGTATAGAAACGTGCATGTGTGTGGGGATAAGCGATTGTGGTGTTCACATTGCTGTTCACTATATCTTTGTATCTCTGTCTGCCACAGTATGCTTTTTTTTATTTTTATATGTCTGATAAAAAGGAGAGTATAGTGGGGGGATTGCTGTTTAGCGCACCCCTGCTGATGCTTTTGAAGGTAGCTGTCAGCATTACATTGCATGGCATTAACAGAGGTGGACCTCAGGGACAGGGCATAATAGAGAGGGAGAAAAGCCTCCAGGCAATGCACCTCTCATGTCCTGAAACCAGGTGATACTCAGCCACGCCACAGAATCATCACATCATTAGCACTTCCCCCCACACTTTTTTTTAATATCTAGACATTGAAATATCTATCTGTCTCTGTATAAACAAGCACAGGGGCCACACCCAGAAGCACTCCCTTCCCCCAACACACATACACCAACCCTCTCTCCCTCTCTGGCTACAAGCGTATATGGACCAAACTCATTCGAAGTGCAAACAACACAATTGCTAGAAGCATCCTTTCAGCTGCAGAGCAAGACTCCCCTGTAATTGTATCTCTGTGTGTGTGTGTGTGTGTGTGTGAGCCCGGTCAGAAGCATGTTCTTGCTCAGACTGTTTGAACACTGCCGGTGAGGTGTTTCTGTGTGTGTTGTGGTGATTATGTCCCTGACTGCAGCGACACTGAAGTGTAACGGGATGGAAGAGACTCATTTATAATACAGCTACACTGTGTGTGTGTGTGTGTGTGTGTGTGTGAAGGACGGAGGGAGACCGGGGGGGGGGGGACTATGTGTGAATGTGAGTTTGTTATCCTGCATTAATATGTGTGTGTAGCAGATAAAAGTGTGTTCCCACTGTAGGAGCTGTACTTGCCAGCTGCTAGTACCGTAACTATATGATACACTGGAGGCTCTATAGGAGGATGTAATGCGATGGGTGGGAGGGCAGCGTAGTCCCGTAGAGCCCAGATTCAAGCATCTATATCAGCAAGCAGCTTCTGTACTCTCTGCTGAATTGTATTGAGCAGGTTCAGAGGGAGCCGTTTTGTAGGGAACTCTACACTTAAAGGGAGGACAAGAAAGCAAAATGAGAATTTACCTTCAGGAATCAATACGGTAATTAACACTGACAAAAGAGGTTAATCTAACATTCATGCTAAACTTCTATGCTCTCGATATGCTGTAACAGCCACCACTACCACATATTTAACACTATGCATAATTTTGGTTTTCATGTTTAGTATATTTTGCAATGTGTCTTATTGCACTTCCTGTTGTGCAAAACTCCCCTAATAGAAAGAAACAAAACATAATGTAATGCAGAGAAATGTGCTGGTATCATGCAAATAAATACAGTGAATAAAAACTCTGCAATTGGGGTAAAATGGGCACAAATGGCCTGATTTCTTTTTTTTAAAGATAGCACAACAATCTAGACCTTAAAACTATTAAAGATTTTAAAAAGTACTTGAGTGATTTGGTATCGAACCTTCATAAAATTGGGTGACTTGCAAGAGAGAAATTTAAAAAAAGAGTGGTCAAAATCGTAGCAGCAAAGGGTGAGATAGTCTGACTTTAAGTCCCTAATGTGAGACAAGATCTAAAAACAGCCATAACCGCTTCTGCTACTCAATGGTGTTGTTAGACCCGACCTGCCTGGAGAAGCTCACAGCTTTCGATTTCCGAGCCGCCAGTTTGTAACAAAGGTTTTCAATGAACATTTGTATTCTCCAAACCCAAGCATCTCCCTCCAAAACAACAGGTGATGGTGTATTCTCCATGGGGAGAAAATGGACTTTGACTTACAGAACTGTTGGAGATTTTAAATGTTTTTGTTATGTGAGCGAGGATACTCGTGAAAATTCAAGCTGTTCCTTCAATTCAGCTGAGTTAAGGAGGAAATATCTTAAAATAAAGATCTAGAAACCTTGTAGTATATGTAGCCACCAGCCTTTTTCACCTGATGATGGAGAGCGAGAGCTTAAAGCATCGGTTTTTCTTTTTAAAGTTTATCTGAACACAATAATGACGTGTGCGTTAATGGATTGCTGGTTGCTGTAATTGTTTCTCTTGTCCTGGCTACAAAGAGATCCCTCCAATTTCATAGACGGGAACAACGAAATCCACAGTCTTTGTAAAAGTTTAACTGAAGTTAATATTTCTGCAGTCTGCGCCAGACAAATCATTTGGGTTTTCTCAAAAGTTACACACTTTTTAGTATGAAATTCCCTCTATGTGCCTCCACAGACGGTGTCTCCTTGCTGAGCTGCAGCAGAGGGATAGAAACACAAAGTGAGAATTTGGTACTAAAAAGACTATAACTTTTGAAAATACCCAACTTATTTGTGTAACTCAGACTGCAGAAGTCTCACATTAGTTTAAGCTGGACTTTAGTGTTTTTGCACAGAAAGAGGAATATGGATTTTGTCCCCCATTGCTTTCAGAAGGGATCTCTTAGCAGCCAGACAAGAGGGATGTTTACAGCGACCAATAACGTTCAATGTGCTTGTAGGCATGTAAGTACTCTATTAGACTTTAAAAAGTGAACCTAACCAGGAGGCTGTAATGAGTGCAGAGGCATGAATTTTCCAGAATCAAATGGAATTTTTCTTGGCAACATAATGCCGACCAATCTGCTGTCTTATTTCAAGGAACTAACAAGCATTTTCAGAAGATTCTCGTCGATTGGGAACGTGTTGAAATGATCGTGCAGCGTGGCAGATCTTTCGATCGTTTTAGGAGAAGACTTGTAGGACTCAATGAGAGACAAAATGGCTTGAAGTTATTCTGTGTGATCTTGTGGTGGATCTTTAACCCGCGTCAAAAAAAGATGAGGCAGGTGACATTTACCTGAATTAAGTCAGATATTGCTTAGTAAACAAAGTTCCAGCGCACGGCAGGATAAAGACACTATTTAAAGGATCACATAAAAAAAAACGAATATGTTTTGATGTTGCTTCATCAGAGAGGTCTGGTGAAGCAACATACCAAATGTGTTGTTCGTTTTTTTTTATGTGATAAATAAATAGTGTCTATCTTTATCCTGGCGTGTGCTGGAAGGAGAGAAGCACCACTGTGCGTCGGGTATCTTCAGTTTTTCAGATGTTACACTAGATAATCCAGTCCACGCTGATTTTTTTTTCCATTCAATACAAGATTATCCCACTTTCTTCGATACACGCTGTAGTTTTGCAGTGTATTCTGTGGCGTTGCCCAAAAAGTTACCCAACCTTTCCAAACTGTTGACTGACACTATCCCCCAACTCCCTGTGGTCAAAGTCTGCTTTGCTTGCTGCTTTCTGAGTCGAGCCTGATCCCACGTTCCACACAGGAGCACCGGTGACCGCAGAGGGAGAGATATTTCTATCCCCCCGGGGTAGTTATACAGTTGGGTGGCTGGAAGGCTGTCATTAGCTCTGTGTATGTGTGAATGTCAGACAGGCGGTCACTGGGGAGGTGATCTGAGAATTGGGGAGAAATTGCTGGCTAAAGCAGTCCTGGAGGTGCCCTTGGCTCGGTTTAGTATTTGTTCCAGGAGAGTGGAGACACAGTGGGGGGAGATGGTCCGCCGAATGCAGATTGACTGAGCGGGGTGGAATATTCAGGGGCTCTAAGAAGCAGCTTTTGGGGGTTGATGAATGTGTGTGTGTGTGTGTATGCATCCATCATTTTGTTAGCCTGTGTTTCTGCATATCTCTGTGGCCGTCTCGCTCTTTGTATCGACTCAATGTTTGTTTGGAGCCAAAATGTCTGCGTTTTGATGTCCGTGTTGCCGTCTGCACCTATTCCTGTATGTGCACGTGTTTTCGCGCGTGTGTGTTGACAGTAATGAAGGGTTTGGAGTTTGCTGCCGGTGGAGAGTTTATCATTACTCTAATCCCCCTAGAGAGATATTCTCTTGCCTAAACCTCCCACACATATCCTTCTCTGCGCTCGGGCCGGCAGATAAAATGTGTTATTTGAAATACGCTCTGTCATTCTTCAACTAGAAAACATTATGCAATAAGAAAATAGTACACTTTTACTGGGTTTATCCTAGTATTGTGTTCCGTCCTTTGCTGATTGGATCACTGTGTTTATTCGGGGCCCCTCTTGGCTCTGTTGTGTTTAGTGCATCTCATGGCTCTGCTCTGCTCTTGGTCGAGAGATGGCTTATTTGTAAAATGTTGTTGAAGAGTTGTTGCAAAGACGTAGGAGGTGCTATTTTGTTCTGGCAATCCACTAGAGACCATAAAAAAATGAAAGTCCTCATTATTCACATACAAAAGTGTCTATGATCTTCTTATCTAATATCAGTATTACTGTTTTTAGTCACAATTTCCTCTGGGAAATAATTAGATTACAAGCCAAACATATACTGTAACTGTGGCAACACATGTCCTTGGAAAGGACAATAAAGAATCTTATCTATAATAAAAGTATACCTCCGCCTGCCCTTCAGAGAATGTTCTTTTTGCTGGAGAAAAAGAGGGAAAACTCTACCTCTTTCCAGTACAAAACATTTTCTGTAAATACAGGTAGAAGTGAAATCAATGTGTGAGAAAAAGGATTGTGGCAAAGCTGGGTATATCTGTACTCTCAAGCTGTGCTGCAGGGCACCTGTTCTAAATGCTAAATGTGTGAGCAAGTGATTGGTGCAGTGCTGCCAATATACGTCCATGAGAATGCAGTGATGGGCGTGTGAGGGGATTACAGCTGTGTGGGTACTAGGGGTCAAACAAAATAAGACCACATTAGACGGTTTAAGATTAGAAACGAAGCTGTGGGATGGAAATCGTGGCCTTAGTGTAACCATTAAAGCACAATGTGCCCAGGAGATAAGATTAGTCTGTAGCCGAAAGCTACCCTTCCTGGGGATGCTACTGAGCCCGAGGCTTTTGGAGATCTCTAGTCAGCTGATAAAACTCTGCATGTCTCAAAAACAGTTTTCTCAGGTCCTCATAGCCTGTAAACAACTCGGATAGATGACAAGAGCTGCGTTATTGTGCTGAAAAATGTGCTGATTGGAATTTTATGTGCTAGATCATCATTTTCGAGCTATTTTGTGTCAGTATCTCACATCAGAGTGGTAGTTAGGAGCAGGTGGCTGCCCCATCCAGGCGCCTGCCAATAGATAATCGACCAAAGGCCCCCACAGCAGGGCCACATTGATTTGGCAGAAGGGAAAAGCTGGCCCTCCCATCACAGCACAAACTCATCTCCCGCTCTTTCATGTATGTTTTTAGGAATGCAGAGATGGAACCGCCATAGCTGTCTTAATCTCCGTTCGAGTGCCTGTCAAGAGTGTTGAGATCATCGTGCTTTTTCATAGCGGCAACTCTGCACAGACCAATCTCATCACTCCATCTAAATGAGAAGATGTCTCCACCCTCCAATCCCCCAAAGTCCCATTTGGAGCAACCCCATTCCCCTCTAAGTATTAAGACTGGTGATGAGAGTCATCCACTCATACATCAAAGGCTCATGGCCGCCAAGCTGCGAGCAGCCCAGTGGTAGAGGTTCTTCGATCCTCACCATCCCCCCCCACCCGCCTCATCAACCTCCTCTCAGTCTGGACCCCGCCCTGACACCTGCTCCCACTGCGCTAATTTCGCTCGTGATTGAGATGTCAGTGCACTCTCTGTACAACACATGGCATGGCAATAGACTGACCAGCGCATATAGTCGTAGACGTTCTAAATCCTCTTTTGCTCGAGCTAATCTTTGCTTCAAAAGTGGAAAATAACTAACTGCATGTAGTATTTTTTTCTACAACAAAAAAAGACACAACTGTAGCTTTGATTCCATTTCAGTCATTTGGATCAAAACATCAAAACAAAAATAATTTCCTAGAATATTTGAGATTATCCTCAACAGTGGTCATTTGAATGTGGTTATTAAGTGAGATCTGTTGATGGCAGCAGATTATTGCTAGGCAGAACTCCTGTTGCAGTCATTGGACCATCTGTCCCACCTCAGCCAATGACACTGGAATGATACTCCGCTGGCAATGCAAAATGCATGAAACTGTGCCCTGTGCATCTCCTCTGGTGAGCGTCAAATCTAGTGAGCATTTTTATTTAGAGAGAAATGACTCAAAATATGTCCCCGATGGGCTTAAAAGCCTCCATCGGGAAAAGGCTAAAGCTAGCACGCTAAGTTCACAGTGGAAGAAGTATGACAACACGCTCCTCTTTTATGTTTATTATTTTTGCACGCACATAAAAATGCATAAAACTCCAGATAGTTAAAAACAAGAAAGAGGTCAAGACGCCACAGGCTTATACAAGGGACCTCCCCTCAACTAAAGGACAAGAACTAACAAAGTAATAATAATAAAAAAAAGATCAAAAACAAAAAGATGAAGCTAAATAGAAAAGACTAAGAAAATACTACAAAAAACCCCAACAGGACGCTCTCAAAACGAGCAGTAAAAAAAGAAAGAAAAAGAAAAAAAACAGCAATAATTAACCAATCAACACCCAACAATCCAATAAATGCAAAAAAACAACAACATGAAAAACAACACATTACATGTATATACTGTATATACATACAAGAAATAATTAAATATCATGAATCAAATGTAATGACAGTTCCCTTTTTAAAATGTTGTAGGGATAACGAGCGCTTGATAACTTTTACTTTGGCGTGCTAATATCTGTGCACCACGATATCTGAGAAAGTATTGTCCGTGTTTTGTTTTGTAAAAAGGAAGGCGACGATGATTTACCTGTCTGGTATTATATGAGTGAATCTGGGAGTTACATTTAAAGAAGTTAATAAGTGATGATGGTAGAGAAAAAGGCAAAAACATAGATTCATATATAAACATATCTGATGATTATTTATGTCACATACTGAAAGAAAGTTCAGTTTCCTGAACAGCGGAGCAACATGCTGTCATTGTAACATGTAATGAGTAACGCTGCGAGTGCCAGTCGTCATCATGACATTGCTTACTGTTTCGCATTGCCTTGTGTGTTAATTAGTTCCCCACCAGGTGGAAGTAATGTTAATACACTGAGGAAAAGCCGCCACGCTAGCTTCCTGGAGCGCTTAAGTGTGCCAGGGCATCTCGCATGCATCCCGCAGCTGGAAGTGAACTCTTTGATGTGATTGCTTCTGAGAAACGTCATCATTTATTGATGCTTCCATTAAAGTAGCATAGACGTCTGTGTAGAGTTGGAGAGGAGGGAGGGGGCACGCTGGTGCAAACAGAAGCTTACGAGCAAACTACAAAGCAAATGCCCTCCCATCCACACCAGCACCATTAGCCTTTCACTCCTTCTCCCCAGATCCTTGGCTTCATATGTCTCGTCCTACATCAAGCCAGAGAGAAAGTGTTTGATCCACTGATCCAATTTTTGGGGATAGCTGATACAAGCTAACATGTGTTTGGTACAATATTTGGTAAGTTTTCTAACGATTTTAGCAAGTGGTTAACTTCGAGTTTTTACTCCTGAGCTCCAAAGTGGCTGACTGCTTTCTTAATGCTTTAATTTGACCAACATCCTCATCATTATTTTAGGAAGTCTTGAGGTTACATTAACCTTTAATCAAAACATGTTTGAGATCAAAATGGTCAACCAGCTTGCAAAACTGAGTAACGTTCTTTCAGCAGCTTTATCGGACAGCGTGTGGCGTGAGCGGGTTCAGTGGGTTTAGGCTTGATTGTTCATTTATGAATTCAAATTCGTCATGAGGTTTTGTGAATACATCAAATATTTACAACTTATGGCCTCTGAAATCCCAACCGAATGGTTTCTAGTCCTGTGCAGCAAATGTTCCTGTTTCCTTGTACCCCTAAAATGTCGGCACCGGCTCCATTAGGAGCCGGCTCTGAAGGGTGATAAAGATAACGACCGTTGATACGAACTCAACACAAATACACCCCACCCGTCAGGGCTCCTTCAGAACGTTAGCATGTCCCTCCGCCTTTCTCTTTATGCATCCATGGCCTTTCTCCTGTCCTGTGCACGAGCGGAATAGCGTCGTGCAGCTCGGCCCGAGTCACTTTGTTTGTTTCCCATTTACAGATGCCAAGGGCCGGCCCTGTGTGTGCTAACGCTTGCTCTTGGGTGCTGTTGGGACTTTGTAAATCACTGCAACTAATTGAGCATGGTCTAGACCTGCTCTATTTGAAAAGTGTCCTGAGATGACTTTTGTTATGATACGACACTATAAAGAAAAATTGAATTTAATTGAATTCAGAGCGGCGAGGAGGAATAACAGGCTGAGCAGGCTGTGTGAACGGGGCTGCGGATTGGACAGGGCGGCACCTTGCATGGTACAGCTCGCTGCCATCGGTGTGTCAGTGTGTCTGTGTGCGAATTGGTGAATGAGAGGCAAATTGTAAAGCACTTTGGATAAAAGCGCTATATAAATGCACACATAATATCAGATATTTCTGCCTTCACAGGGTCTGCCAGAGAAGTGATGGCTCCTGTTGAAGTCTCCGAGCAAATGATCCAGAAACTGAGAGGCAAGAATGAGTTTACTGTGCTGGCAACGCTCAAACAAGATCACCTCAACTCTGGGGTCATCCTCTCCATTCATCACTCCGAGCACAGGTATGACTCACATTTCATTAAAATATGTTTTTTGATACACAGAAAAAGATTTTATTTGGATATACTTGCAGATATATACATAGCAATGCATATATATTAAATGTTCAAAGCAGGGTTGTATTCAATGTATGATAAAAAAAAATGCATGTTTATTGTGAAGTTAATTTGAGATGCATATTTTTGCAGTGCGAGACTAGAACTGGAAATGTCACAGAGTACAGTAAATCTGTTTACAAAGCCCCGCTGATAAACCATAATTAAAGTTGTTGTCTAAATTTAGCACCACTGCCATTTTTGTCTTATCAGCAGTTTGTAATATGTTGATTGAAACCTGAATATTTGTATTTGATGAGCATTTAGATGTTTTACAGTCGAGTAAACAGAGCAAATCACCGTGTATGCCAACTCATTATTCACAGTCCAGCAACGATCCAAACATTGAGCCTGGAATTGCGGATCAAAAACTGATGAGACACTATCTGCAGTTAGCATGCTAATGTTTTCCATTAGTTGGTGGTAGCTGAGCCGTTGGATGATCAGAACAGCAATCTGAATCCACATAATGCGTTGATTGAACAGTTTGTACATTAAAGTCAGTCCTGAGAAGAGAGCTCGCAGGGATGTTAATGACTTTCCCCGCCGCTGATTAGCTTTCCCAGCCATTCATATGCAACAAAGCAGCACGGCATGGTTTCATTGGAAACATGGCAAGGACTAATTTAGAGTCAGAAGTGTTAGCTAGTGCATTTATGGCGGCGGGATGAATGTGCATGCATGGCCGGGGGAGAGTAAATAATCTATTAGATTTGGTTTGCAGATAAATCAATTCCATCGCTACACTTGCATGAGTGTCTATTTTTCTTTTGAATAATGTTTCCGTCAAATGACTCTAGTTTAAATAAGTCTGTCTTTAAAGGCAGAGGTGATGAGTGTGTATCGGCAGCTCTTTCCATTAGTGTCACTATGCTGTGTGACTCTCAGCGGTGTGGAGAAGGATTCTGTTGGAATACTAATACGCCAATGTAAAGAGTCAAACCTCTACATGTGGGCTATTGTTGTGTGTTGCTGATGTTGCACTTAACAGCCATATAGCGCCATTATGCTCGACTAGTGATGTGATTAAATTCTAAATGTTGTTGCAAATGTGGGGAGATGCGAGTGCCTCTGCTTGCAAATGAGTGACGTGTATCTCTCAGCACTGTGCTGAGTGGAGCCCCGAGTTTACACACTTTGGTGATGCATGCAGGTTTTTGTGTGAACGGAGATCAGGATTTAGTTCCAGTAATGAGACTTTAATGCAACAAGACATATACTGTACAATGCAGGGAATGGAAATTGTCAAAGAAACTGTCAGTCTGCAGCAACATTTTTTTTTAAGCCAGCTGAAAGAGCGATGGAGCAGGGACCCCCCTGCTACAGTATTCCCAAAACTTTTAACAGTCACATACCTCCAGCTACGTACCTCCTACCCTCGCACACTTATACATTATTTTCGTGTGTACGCCCTACGTTA
>JAOVVB010252000.1:0-20234 GCA_028570985.1 Heterobranchus longifilis | reverse complement strand
TTACAGTGCATGCATCTGTGTGTGTGTGTGTGTGTGTGTGTGTGTGTGTGTGTGTGTGTGTGTGTGTGTGTGTGTGTGCGTGTGCATGAAAGTGCTCCTCTGTGCTCTTCTCTATGTGACTGAAAGAGAATTAGGCCTTTTGTGCAGACTGCGCCTGAGTGTTGCGTAGTGTTATTGGCTGTGGGAGGGGCAGGCTGGAGAGCGAGCTCAGGTGACCACAGTTAAGCCGTCTCACATGGGATGCGGAGGCGTCGCCCTCACGGGGGCATCAGGGCTACTTTTTCCCTGCCTTTAGCGGCTGCTGCTGGTTGAGCTCAGCTGACTGCACATGCTCATGTAGGATTCATTTGTTTTTTCCCCTAAATGCACATCCATCCACATGAGCCCCAGTGTGCATGCTCATACAGCCTGCCATATGATGCTATCTAAATGAAATCATTCTACCTCAAGCAAGTATTCAAGAGCACAATAGGTCACGGAGCGCATGTGACTGTGAACATGAACAGGAGCACATGTGGTCATTTTCAGCTTCGTATTATTGAGTGACCTCTGGTTCAACAGCCTCTCGGGACAGGAAGCCAGAGAGTGTTAGTAGCTCTCTTATCCATACTTCAGACCCAACAAACAGTTTCTCCTCAGCTGTCCTCAGTTTCACCGCCCCCCTCCCCTGCAATAGCAGCAGTGGCGTGGTGAAGAAAAGGGCTTCCTGAGCCTTGGAGGAGCACGTTAACCCAGCTTGGCAGGCAGTTAGTTAGTGTGACAGTAGCCGCGCTGGATGCCAATAGGACAGGCACTGTGCAGCATCTCAATGACCAGAATTCACTGGGTACACAGAGAGGGTTTATGGTCCTCCCGGGCCATACCGCTCCCACCCCTACTCTCCATCCAACCACAAAGGCATTCAGCCTTTTCATTAGGATGATAATGGGGCAAAAGCCGGAAAGGGCCCCATGTCTGAGCACCATAAGTTGTGGTGATGGCTTTGTGGCGATGTCATGCGTGTCCATGGGAGCACAGTGTGCTGCTACGGTCCGACAAAGACAGTCCAGGACAGAAGATAAAAAACAGACCTGGAAATTTAAAAGGAAGTCCCTGAGGCAAGGTCGATCTGGCAAACCTGTAAGCCTTTGTACCACGACCTCACTCTGACCCATTCATTCCACCACACAGTTACACCCGGACATGGTAAACCATCACTGGGAAGCACACTAGCCTAACCGGCTTTTAATAATAACCCTCTAAATTGCTGCCGCAGTTATCAGCAAAGGTCATGTGCTGCACTCACCTTGCCTGACAGCACTCACAATGTGTGATATCCGGAACATGTGGGCCTGTTCTTTTCAGTCCTACAAGAATTTAAGACTCTGAGCTCATGCCACTAACTGTGTGTGCACCCACCGCTTGGTCAGTGTTCAAATTAAGAGCTCTACTGTGAAAATTATATTCTGTCTCAGCAAAAAAGGAAAGAAAAGAAGCTGTTGCTTTGCTCTTTTAGTACAATGGCACAGTGTCCACCTGCATGTTTGCACCTGCCTCGTTTTGTGATACAGGTTGCCAACCTGTTACAAACACTAAGGACATGCAGTCCGACAGTGTGCAACAGAAAAGGCCTCGACAAGTCTCAGAATGAGCAGCAACCTGATCAAGAGAGAATGTGATGATATCTGAATGCATCGTTTCACTTACCTGCATAGAAACGCAACAAGGAGCCAATTTCCGTGTTAAGCCCTTCCTCTTGCACTCTCCACGGGTCCTTAAATCCAAGCTTAAAGAGAAAGTCATTCTGGATCTGCAGAGGCCTCTCATCTGGGCTAAGCCTCCTGACAGCCTCACCATGCAGCTGAACATACAGAGTGGGGCTGGCATCACAGGAATCTCCATTGTGGTCTGCTGTCAGCCCTGATTTTACAGCACCTTGGCCACAGTCCGGATCTTGGATATCAGGTGTATTACCTGTAGAACAGGCTCTTGACAATGAGCCGGCACTACTGCTGGGTGGCAGGCTGCCCAGACTGTGTGGGTTGAGTCTGCTGTCTGGTCCCATATTGTTCATGTCGTTTAAATGTCCCATGTTGCACTGTTTGTAGTTGGCAGTGACACCACTGATTCCATTGGTGTGATGTTGCGAGATGGGGTCCATGCTCGCGCTGGACGCAGGACAGTCCAGATCCAGTTCGTCCGAGGAGCTGCCGTACATGTCGTGGCCCTCTGTGGCGCTATCGAACGAGGGGCTCAGGATGGACGCCTCTGTGCCCAGGACCATGTCATCGCTGAGGGAGTCCCTGTGCTCGCTGAGCCGGGCCCCGGAGCTCAGGTCATCGAATGCACTGCTCTCCACATCCGAGCCCGAATTTAATCCATAGCTGTCCAGACAGTTCCTGTGCTCGGAGTCATCATCATTGGGGGTATCCATGTTAGAGTTCGAATTCAAATCTGACAGTGAACATGCTATGTTGTCTTCTGATTCTGGGGTGAAAAGTTTTCCATCAACGTCCTGTTGCTTTTGCCTCTCATCTGCATTCTCCATGAGCAGCAGTCTCAACCTGTCACTCGGATGGCCCCTTAATTCTGTGGATTCTAGGGGTGTCAGGTGGTTCATACTGGAGTCTTCATTCACCTTGCACGGGTTGTCATTATATTCATACTTCACATTGCAGTTGCCATTTTGGTCAGTCTTGGGGTTATCTTTGCAAAAAATGCGCATGACAGAGCTCGACTTACCGCAGAGTTTACTCAGACGGAGCGCCACCTCGCCGGCTGTGGTGTCCATAGTGCAAAGAACCGGCCTGGGATATGAGGGCGTCAGTCTGTCATGGACATGTATGGAGCCCCGGTGGAGATCTGCTCTCACCCACTCGCGATCTGCGGGCTGCAGCTGCATGTTCTGTCGGTGCTTCAGCAGAGTCTTCCTATCCAGACTCCGGGTATGCAAAGACGCAGAGGACAGGGCCGAGTTCATCTTGGCGCCGCAGGCGGCGGTGACAGCTGAGGTGGCGGTGGTGGCTGCAGCTGCGGCGGAGAGGTTCCTCTTCAAGCGCCTCCGTCTCAACAGGAGGGAGCTGGAGTTGCTGGATGAGCCCCGGCCATTAGACGCCACAGTTCGGTTTGACGCACTAGAAGAGGCGGAATGGGAAAGGCTATTCCCGTTCTTTGCCTCTACGCGGGAGGGTGCCAAATGTCCACCGCCATCATCCGCTGGAGTCCCCCGGGCGACAGACAGTCCGCTGGGCTTCTTCATTAACTTGGTCGCGCCTCCATCCGACGCACCATCCTCAGCGACAGCCTGCACACTTTCCATCTCTCCCAATGAAAAGTCCCCCACTCTAAATAAATAACGGTGCGCACTTGGTTACACCTACAACCTCTACATTTAAAAGCCTTAAAAAGCGTGCCCACCGTGGTAAATGTCCGCCAACTGGGCGGTGTTGCTGACTTATTCCACTAGTAGTCATTCACTTCTTGCCTTCCTTCCTTCGGAGTCTCCTCCGTTGCTGCAAAAACAACATTTTACCGATTAAATTCGCTGGGAAGAGGCTGGGCGCGCGGGGACAGATCAGGGCGGAGACGTGACTGTGCGTCCCATTTGGACCAAAAATACAGTGCTCGAATATGAAATGAACGTCGGCCGACCTCCTACGCAAATACTGGCTGATATATATTCATGAGGAGGACACAAGATGGGGTCGCCAACAACAACGCAGTGGATTGTGGGAAGTGTATTGTGCCAAAAAGCGCACTGCTGCCGCCGCTGCAGGGGGAGAGATTATGTCATGAATACATTTCCCATGAAGCTTTTCTTCAGTTTCAGTCAAGTGAGGTGGTGAACAGATGAGAGGCGTAAACATAGCTCGTATAAAACGTTTGGTGTGCAGCTACAGGAGTGTGTCCTCATGTATCTGCTGTAGTGTTATCCCTACTGACTACCTGTGCGCTAACAGTGTACAAAACCATATCACCGTGTGGATAAGTTAGTGCATACACAGCCAAAAACCTGTCGCTGTCAACTGTTGAATATGAGTCATTTATTAGGCTTCCACTCGCGAGAAGTTGCATACAATGTGTTGGTATTTCCCTTTAATATAATTCTGCTGCATGGCAATATGAAGCGTCCCTGTAGATCTATTTATTTTAGACTAGTGGTGACGAAGCAAATAACTTCAGCACCATCTCATCAGGACGCCATTTCACAAGGCCATACAGCCCCTCAGTCTACATGCTCTTATTCTATTGTGTTTCTCGCCATCTAGTGGAGCAAACCGCAAAGTTTGACCTAAGCTTCTTTTTTTTCCTGTTGAGGACGCAGCGACCCTGAGCAAGAGAAAAGCAGGTGGTTTCGGTTTATTCAGGTCACCCTTTTTCTAATTCTGTGTAAGCCAAATGGGTTATACTATTATTAGACGTGCAAATCCAAATATAACCATTGTCTAATGCATGTAAGGGTTGCATATAGGCTATAAAGTTAAATTCCAGAACATTTGCGCCCTGGCTTTTGTGGAAAATTGGGCAACTTTTGCAGATAAGTCTTTATTTTCTGCAGTCTTTTTTCTCCAACATCTTGTTTTGTACTGTAAAATGTTTGTTCATATTTCTAATGCTTATAAACAGCAATAAAACAGACCTATCATTTCATATCTGAAATGCAGCTGTAGATTGTACACCTATAGTATCAAATATAACCAACTTTATCTGTTAAAAGGGGTCTGAGGACACATTGTCAACCCTTTTGAAGCATACAGGTTGAGTATCATCCTGCACTTGTTTCTCAATTTTAATAAACGTTATGTTCCAATTTCAAACCCAGATCAGCATATTTTATTAAGGTGAGAAGATGATATTCATTAGTGGGAGGCCTGCAGAAAAATCTATGTATACATCTATTGTATATGTTATATTTCTGATAGTATCCTTTTCATATAATTTTTCTGTTCCATATTTATGTTCTTGACTTTTGCAGTACTTTGCCTTTATTTTTTATTTCCTCTTAATATGTTTATTGTATGCACCAAACACCAAGGCAGTCAGTTTGGCTGTTTGTTAAAATCATCATTTGATGTTCTTTATGCAGACTGTGTGTAGCTGCCTGTCCAGGTTTCAGGACATGGTGTTGTTTTGTTAAATCTTGCAGCTCTCTTCTGTCTTGTCATGTGATAGGCTTCATTTTACTATCATCTCTCACCTTTATGTCAAATAGGAGTGCTTTCTCTTTGCATTAATTTTTTGAGACACTTGTCCTTTGGACAAGTAAATTTACATTTCATTTATCCAGCCCCAAAAGTCAAAAACTTAAATAAAGATTTTATTTAAAAAACAAATGCAAGCTCCAAAGTTAAAATATCATCAAATTATCATATTTGACCTATTATAAAAGCTGACTTTCACTTAAAATTTCTCAAAAACTGTAAAGTAAAACCACTTTTTAAAATAAAATAACAGTTCAGTAGAATAACTAATAGAATAACTAACTATAATCATTTGATTTCATATAATGTGCAATATGATTGTTTTTTAATATACTTTAAATGTAAGAAATTATTGGTGAAATATGGTTCTTCGTTCTTTTTGGCTGCTTGACCGGGTTTTCGCAAATGTCAGTCAAACACACTATTTTTTTTGTTTGTGACTTTTAACTTGTCCGGTGGGGCAAGTAAATTTCTCTTCCACTTGCCCTACAGAAAAATCTATTTGTCCCGAACAAGCAGACAAGCCTTAATGTCGAGTCCTGATCATAGTGGTGGTACTTGGAGAGTCTAATATTTTCTGAGGTAGTATGCAGTGTAAAACGTTTGAGAACCACTGGTCTAAGTAACTCGTTTGTATGAGTCTCTCTATGGCAAACTTAACATAGGCATAGCATAGCAAACCTATAACATAGGTTTAAAAAAAAAGATAGTTCAAACAATGCAAATGCATTCAGAAATGGAATTTAATCGGCATGATGTATCCTTTACATGGTATTCTGTATTTCAAAAATGAAAAAAAAGGAACACTTCCAAATTCGTTGCGTTGCTCCGCCAACATGTAAAAGGAAACAGATTATTGCTGAATTCATGTTCCTTGATTCCAGCAAAATGGAAAACCTCATGCTCAGCCCGGCGGCTCAGGTTTGTTTCTTAGAGCTGAAATGAGTATTTCTGTAAATTCTTTCCTACTTAATATGCTCTATTGTACTGAACCTATGGATGGAAAATTTCAAATAATGGCATGATGCTGGAATCATACAGAAGCTTCTAACACAAAAATACCTCATATTTCAAAGTCTCTGATTAGATGACCCAATGAAACTGCAGGAGCATTGTGACATGAGAATGACCTGCATGTGTCCTGATTCTGAGGATAAACTGCTCCAAACTCTAACAAAATCCCTATTATTTCACATAAAAAAAAACCATAAAGTGCAAAACAATTTCCTATGTTCCCGGGTTTTACTGGGTCATCTGTCCATCACTCATCGAGACCTTGAAAATAAAAGGAGAACACATTTTCCTTTGCAGACAGATGCATTATAGTAGGCGGCCAACAGCCTTTTCACCTCTACTACTTTTCTTCATCTGACAAACAAGAATTTCATATTGCAACTTTAAAAGTAATACAGTAAAAAATAATAAAAATATTCTGTGTACATAAAGCTTATGAGCATTGGAAATACTGGTGTAGGATCAGTGATCAGGTAACAAGACCGTTAAAGTGAAGAGACAAAATGGTCACAGATCAGAATATCCAACAATATTTTACACACGTGGGCCCTGACCTTAAAACAGTGACCATTGTAAAGCCAAACTCTTAACAGTGCAAAGAATTTCAGCAATAAAAATTTAAAAATCCTGACTTGATTAATTCACTAATACCTGTACTAAAAACTGAGAGTGCATCGTCGTATTCAATTGTAGATTTGAGACTGAAATCTTGTCCAAATGTGTTGCTGTTAAAGAGGCAGAAGTTTTTGGTGGCTCAGTCAAGAAAAATGCAGAAAAAGGTCCTCCTGAATAAACTTCCAAAAGTAAAGTAGAAAATAAAATGAAAACCCTGAAGTGAGGCGTAGTGTATATAAGCACAGTAAAAAATGGCGGGGAGTACACCTGTAGTTTAACCTTTTCTCTACAAACAACATATATTGCTTGGTCAAAAGTTTATAATGACATGAGTAGAAAAGTAAAGTGTATAATACAATGCACATATGAGCAAAGATCATTAAACATACTGCTGCAAACAGAAAAAGGGATAACAACATGGTGAGCCAGCTCTTGGTATTCGAATAAGAGCTAGGACATGTAAAAACATGGAAATTAACCATTTATGATCCAAGTGCCTCTATTAAAAACAATTAAAAATGGACAAAATAATATAAAACATAATTGTTGCACACACTGGAACCAGAATATATCTGCCAGCTGCAATTTTTACATTAAATTTAAAAGATTGTGAATGGTCAAGCATGATTCTTCTTTAAAATGTAACTTTCCTTCTTCAGTATAAACAAAATGTACATTTGGAGAGAGTGGCGGGCATTGCCCAAACTCTCAGATTCACAGTTAGCGATTAGATGTCAACATTGTCGGTACAGTGAGAATTGCACATATGAGGGAAGAACAGAAGTCAGGACTACGTAGTAATGACACGGAGGGGACTCTAGGGGGTGCTATAGCCTAGGAAAAGCAGAAGAAAGAAAATATTGCACATGATTCTAATGCTGGAGCCTCCCCTCCCTCCTGTGTGTCTTTCTGAGCCGTTTTTCCAAAAGCCCCAGCGGGTGCGGTAAAGATGGATCTCCTGCTGATGCAGTGAGAACAATCAACCCTGCATCCTCGCACAGTTGTCCATAGAGGAGTCCGGAGTGACAGCATAATAAAGAAGAGGGATGAAAACATGTCCACTGAGACAAGTCCACTGGTGTTATTGATGAACCAAGGTACGGCTGCCCTCAGTAAGTGTCAATCAATTGCAAACAAAAAAACTCTCCCGCTGTCCAATCGCCACAGAACTGAGCGCCGGCCTGAGAGCTCAGCAGAGAGGTGCGAGAGACAGTCGAGCAAATTCCATAGAGGGGCGATGTGAATCAACTGGAGTCATTATGTGCTACTACAGTGGATGGAGAAGTGGGCGTCTGCATCTTGGAGCGTAGAGCCGACTCAGTTGTGTGGGTCTTGAAAAAGGCATTTCAGAAGACATGGCCTTATTGTAGAAACGGGCACCATTTTACTGTCCAGCACTTAAGGTTCTCAGTGGAGGAGAGTGCCGGTCCGGCACTCCTCAAGACAGTGGTGGTCTACTATGGTCTGTGAAACCTAAAAAATGAGCATAAAAAAAGTGTTTGTGTGAAACATTTCATCACGTTTCATCACCTCAGCTAGAGCTCGCTGCTCTGTACGGCCAATAATTGGCTATAAGCACACGATATGATACATATCGCAATACACAGTCATTCTGAGTAATGACCACATGTCCTGCACAGAATTTATTACAACTGTTCTTTATTATTCTGCATTACGACATTTGCACAACACTTAAAATTCAGGCCCATGGATATCTTAAAAGTAAAATAAAATATTCAGTTTCTAATCCCAGAGTTATTAATAAATACAAATTTTTACAGCATTTGCTGCTGTGTCGATACAGTAGCATCCGTATCAGCAAGGAGTACGTCACGATATATTGCTGAGCACATACCTTCCACATGTTAACAGCTGTGTATGAGCTGATATTAAAGGGGACATATTATTCTCATTTTCAGGTTAATATTTGTATTTTGGTTTTCTACTAGAACATGTTTACATGCTTTAAAAGACACATTATTGTCTGTCTGAATATACCTGTATTCACCGTCTGTCTCACCGTCTGTCTCTTTAAGCCCCCCCTCCTGAAAAAGCCCCAGTCTGCTCTAACTGATCAGTGTTTTCCATCTCTGCACTCTCTGCACCCTCATTGCAGCCGGGGAATGACTGTAACAGCACTGTAGCAGCACTTTCTACCTATATATAGTATAGTTGTGACATCACAACTGTGCAGAAGTCCTTTCGGCTCGTTTAAAGGCACAGCTTCTGAATACAGGCTGTATACATTTCTCAGTGGATTGAACATTTTGACACAGTATTTATATAGCACTTAGACCTGCTTTATAAAAAAAGAAAGACAGGGAAATCTCACTTTTTACAATATGGGACCTTTAAAGGCAGGCATAGTCGCTTGCAAATTAATGAATTCTGCACGTTACCTGGTTAAATGGCGACTTGATTCGTGCACTTCCATCTCATTGCTCTTGAAATCGTTGAGTTCCTTCCGTATAGCTGCCTGCAGAGGACAAACAAACAAGAAGGAAATTTGAGAAAAGCTACAGAGGCTTAGTACGCAAACTGCAGCCTCTAAGCTCTGCCTCCTTTTAGCATGCTTCATGCATCATTTACACTCATCTTGAGGCCATGAATGATTCTGCTGAATTCTCTTCTCACATCACAAGAGCCCTCAATTTCGTCCTCTACAGACATCTAACAGCATGAAGAATAATATGCAGTCTTTTGCTGGTCTACTTGGGTAGCCAGCTTGTGTTTTTAAACTATAAAGTGGTGGTGATACCATTGATTTACATAGTAAAACATACCGTCGAAAAAAACACTGAAATAGCATTTTTAGTTTCGACCAATGCAGGTTTATTTTTAGAACGTCAAAGCTGTACGGTGTAGGTGACGCAGTCAGTCCTTGGATCTAAAGCTCAAATATAATCCTGGTTGCTAAAGACCAGAGGTGTGCATTTATGCCAAATGAGCTTTATTCCAGTGAAGTGTTGTCAGTTCTGAAACAGAAAATGTACTCAGAACATTCCCACGGCTGATATCAGGGGTACCGCTTACCGATAGCCGTTAGCATGAAGCCATAGCCATTGTTGTTGTTGTTTCTGGTGCATGTTCATTACACAGAGCAACACTGAGCATGCGAGAATAGAGGAGATGATGTCATTGTTTCAGAAAATCTCCCGGTTTACACAGACACACAGTAACCAGAGTTTTTACAAATATCGGTTTTGATGACATAAAACTCTGTTTACATGTGGATGAGAGGCCAAAACACAGTTTACAAAAATATCCACATACATGTGGACAGGGCCTTAGACCACAGGAATAACATGTATGAATTTGGAAAATGGGTGTAGTTCCCCTTTAAGGATTAACAACACTTAAAAAAAAAAAAAACATATTTTCCTGGTTTGTTTTTGAGCACAAGCCAAAGCCATTTTCCATTCATGCAGTTATACACATTCACATTTGGGATAATACTCAGTGAATCAGGGCCTCTAAGTAGCACCGCTGGAGCAGTGGAGGGCTGAGTGCCTTGCCCAAGGGCATGATGACTGCAAAGAGATTCTCAAAGTGGGGATGAGTCAAAGTTCCAGGAAATAAAATGGTGCGCGCTGTGCCTTTTTTAATAAGCTTACATCCTGTCTATGTGTGACAGTCAGCAACCCAGCTGGGTGATGTCATTACTTTTGCTATTCAGCATGACTCAAGAGAACGTCTCCAGCCTCGGAGAGGATGCTTCTGCGACAGGAGAGCAAACAATATTCATATTCTGTGCTAGATGGTAGAAGCAGGAAAAAAAAAAAAAAACTCAATAGAGCCTCTCTGCGGCTGAGGGGTCCTGAGGCGCTGCTCATCCGATTCCTCTCTTATGTAAGGGGAGTTGTTGCATAATCAAAACGCTGAATCCCCGTGATTTTCACGAGTGGTCCTCAGGTGTGACCTGCCGTGTTCAGAACTGCGCATCATCAAAGCAAAGGAGGCAGCACCGCACAAAAAAAACAAGAACTCATTAAAAGTCAGGAGCATGGGCAGTGAGCAGCAGGACTGCTCCGGGGTGTTTACTCACTAAGAGGAGCCAACTCGCCGTAACTCGCTCCGAGAGGAGCACGTCCTGGTACCATTACTGTCCTGTGTTACAGGTTGCGTCATATGATGCAGGGGGGGGGGGCATGATGGGGTTTGAAGAAATTTGAAAGCGGGCAAGGAGGGATCTTGAGATTATTAAAAGATTATCTCAATTTAACTAAGTGTAAGTGATACTGGCCTTGTCAGCTGCCGTGAGCCGGGTCCAGGGCTTATCTGCCCGCCTGTCGTAGTCCTGGGCGTCTGAAACCTCCACATAGTCGCTGAACCGGATGAGAATTTTGGCCTGTCTCAGCTCCTCTACAGTGGGCCTCTGGCTCAGCTGGAAAGAGCAGAAAGAAATAGTTGGAGAACAGAAAACTAGGGAGAGGATTCTTAGTCATGGTCAGCAGCTTTTCTATTCAATTCCTTTATAGAACGATTACAAAAGAAGACGAGTATTTCTTATGCAGAGAGGAGTTCAGTATCACACTGATCTGGCATTCTGACATTTATTGAATCAATGGGCTAATAAATCTATCCTAAAATAATTGCATCAAAAACAACAACACATCAATTGATAATTTATAAATATAGATGAAAATCACCAACATCTGGCATCAAATCAACTATTGCAATAGCGACTATTATTAGTTTATCCCAGTTATCTGTAACAGCTTAAATGACGGTCGATAAATAACAAGAAATTGCAGTGCATAAATGCCAGAGGTCATTTAAAAACAGTGACAGCTTTACACAATTTGTCCTGATCAAAATTCTTAAAATTAAAAAAAAAATATATATATATAAGGGATCTTTACAGCTTTACAGCTCCTGTACAGCTTTCTTATCTAAATTGTTACTATAGATGCAATTGGAAAACAAATATGATGATGGGATTTCAAATATTAAAATATAATATTTGCTTTACATGAGTGATTGTGTTGATGAAATGCCAGATTATGTTGAAAAAGTAAATGAGTAAAATCAAATTCAAGCATATTCCTAACCTTTCCTAACTGTTAGAATTAAGCATTTTCCTTAATCATGAATGTAATGTTATGTAGTACAAAAATGAATATCAGCTGATGCATTGCTATCAGATTTTTTTCAACTCTCAAATATCTGTATTGGTCTCCAAAATCCAGTACTGGTCAGGCAATACTTAGGCAATATTTAGGTCTGAAAATGCAACTTTGTAATGATCTATGGATGCATATAGTGTGATATCCAGCATAGGATGAGCATTTGGTTTAAAACATATATTTTGTTTAATACAGCACCAGTGACTGAAAGTTTCTGCACAGAATAAGGCTGTGAGATTTCTGTTTTGAGCAGCATGTCTGCAGGTGAGCAGAAAGTGCTATAATCTAATTGGAAGTGATGGGAACATGCTCGACACCTCCCTACGGGGTCAAAGGATTTGGCAGCCAACATGCTGAAGGGCCAAGGGCAACAAGGACATCAGCGTCTCCCGGGGGAGACCCGAGAACTACAGTACCGGGCCTGTAATGGACTCGACTTCTCGCTGTCACAGTGTTTGTTTGTCCTGGCCAACTATTTAACGCCCCCCAAATGCTTAAAAATCAAGTGTGGGTTTGCACCTTTGGAGCTTTTTTTGGACTCACCTTTCGTGTTAGCCTTCGTTTTATCTCCCTCTTCTCCTCCATTTCCTCTTGCTCATTGCGAGCTGCAGAGAATGAGAAGATGGGTGTTATAGTACAAGTGCAATCAGCGGACTGTGTACCAAATGTTTGGAAATGAGTGAAAAGGGAACACACTATTTGCATAATGCGGCTCATTAGATTCCCACTAAACTGGATAAGTTTCTTACAGCCTAAAATAGTTTCCATCATTGGCTGTTTAATGCTATTAGGAATGGGTATCAGGGGAGAATGATTGCTTTGTTCCTTTCAAGTTGTCCCAGGGCTTTTTGGTCCATGTTTCTGATCAAGTGATTAGCCTATTTAAGAATAAACATTTCTTTCTTTTACAAGGAAAGAAATCTGATCACGTTAAGTTCTTACATCTCCCGAAAATTCATCCATATGTTGAGCCAATTACAGAAAGAAAAACCTCTTGCTTAGAGGAGCAAGTTAAAAGGAGAGAGTAAACAAGAAGCATTCTGGGACACTGCTCCTGTTTGCAAAAGCTTCAGCAGTCAAACTACATTTATGTTTGTGCTGTACACATATCTGTAGTACTACTCGCAGTTCTGGATTCCACTCCAGAAAATAAATCCCCGTTTGTTTAACCCTGGTGCCGTAGTATACGTGTGAGTGATCGGATGACATGACCTGTCACTTGCGAAATCTCAGACTTTGTGTTTTCCTCCTGCACTCTGCCAATCGTGCAGGAGCCTCTAGGAAAGCAGCAACCGCTGGTAAATCGGTCTTTGATGTGAGAGACGCAAAGTCCCAGGCAACAGAACTGCTTCTCTCTGATACTGCATGTGTTTGAGCAAAGAAACCCGTCTCTCTGGACACGAGTCCTCGGGGAGCCCTGCTGCCGGTCTGCCTCAGATGAAAAGGCAGACCAAGGAGGAATAAAAAGGGGAGATGTGTGCCACTGGCTTTCACATAACTAGGCCTCTCACATAACCAGGCTGCACCGCATGAAGCCTGCATGCACAAAAGGCTGCGACAAATATGGACTCATGTTTTGCCGAGTACGTTTACATGCACACTAATATTCCACTATTATTCAGAATATGACAATATTCCAAATTTGATGCAGGTTATGTAAACAGCATATTCCGTTTGGATATATTGGATATATTTTCCCGATCCCGAATATAGCATTTTCTGATTAAGACATGTGGGATATTATTCAGTATTCAGTATTATTCGGGTTTTAGAAGTATTCTTTGGACATGTATACAGCGCATTCAGAATATGCATCTCAATTGGAGTTTTTAACCGCAGTTTGCACAAGGCTACGGCCAGTGTATGGCCTGTTTACGGCTGTACGGTCAGCTCTGTGCGTTGCTATGGTTACTGTCCACAAACCAACAGGCAGGGGTAGAGATGCATGCACAAAAGAAAAGCAAACATTTCTGGTCGGAAAGGAGAAACACGGCTACTTTTAAACATTATGGAGACGACGCCTGACGCACTGAGCAGCGAGGGTGCTGTCACGGCCGGAGCCGCGAGATCTTCACATGACACATTACGGAAAGTGGTTTTTGTATATGCGCGACTATCACAACACCGACCTTTTCAAGAAGGTGGTTGAAGGAATGAAAGAGGAAGGCTCTGTTTGTACGAGCCAACAAGTCCTCCACCGGTGAAAAACTTAGGGTTAGGGTTATCCTATTTTGCACAGCTACATGTAAACAAATATGAGCGGATTATGAATTTTCATTAACCATGTTAACAGCTTAGTGGGAATATTGTCTTTTTACAGAATAAGAGCAAAAACCAGAATATTGTGTGCATGTAGTCAATGTGTTTAACAAAGCGTCACATGGTTAGAGAGGGCAGTTTTGGCAGTTTTGTTACATTTTTGTTGTAACTGTTGTTTAAACATTTGTGGACTGATTTTGCAGTGTATAGATAATGTTGTTAAATATATTAAGACACTCACGTTTGAGGATGTTCCTCTGTTCCAGCTCCTCCGCTGTGGGTCTCTGACTCAAGCGCCTGTTAGAAACATACATCCATGATCAGCACATAATCACAGGCAGCAACGAATCAATACAGGGAAAAAAAAGCTTAAAGTCCCCTTCCACTGAAAAGTATGCTTTTCTTCTTGTTCCTACAGCGGGATGTTCGAGCTGTTTTCACATGTATCTGATGCGGAAAGTTTCTCTGTGCTCGTTGAAAATCTGATTTTAAGGGGTGGCCTATGAGCATGATTTGTGACATCACAACTAGTTTGGGAGTCAATCCTGATCCAATTTGCAACTTATATAAGTGTGATAGAGATACAGTAGGTAGGAGACGTCTTGTGTCTGGCAGGAAAACTTAAGAAATTAACAGAATTTGCATGTTCATAGATTCTGGAACTTTTAATGAGGTAGAAGTTGTAGATGCCTTTTTAAGGATTTTAATGTGGAAATTATACTTTTTTTGCAGGAAAAGACACACATTACTGTTCCAGACTTTTCGTATATGTAGTTTGTCTTAAGACAAGTTCCTGATGCAAATCAAGCCACATGTAATAATCAACTGTCGTTGTTCAAAAGAACATCTTGGCAAACATTTCACTGGTTCTTCTTCTGTGATTTACATCGTTCAGAGAAAGCTGCTCCTTTTTCTTCCCTCCAGTATTCACCTCTTGCTTTGACAGCAGCTCCCAGAAATGTTATTTTATTCACAAACTGACAACCCCGGGCTCTAAAATGCAATGTGTTAGTCTCAAACTGAATTAAATAAAAGATTAACTCAATGTTTCCTTAAAGTACAACTTATTTATGAGCAACAGAGTTGAATGTCATTTTCTCATAGTTGAAAGATTTTCATCTTTTTTTAAGTTCTTGCCTAACGACAGCTTGACAGGTGCACTACCCAAAAAACTCAGTCAGCCATGATCCCCAATCCCCTCTCTTCTAATGGAATGACTGCATGATAATACATTGGTGCATTGCAGAGAAGAAGGCCAGTAAAAGCCAGATATTCCTGAAGACTCAGCTCTCATCTGATGCTGAATACGGCACTATGACACAGTCACACACCAACTGAAAGGCTTCAACTCAAAGACTTGCCAAAATAAACCTACCGCACATCTTTACACAGACAAAGACACACGGAACATGACAGTCAGACACTGTCCCCATCGCATTTTCTTCTTTTCGGCAACATCTGCACAGACTATTTCCAATTTCCTCCATTTTAAGTGGCTGAAATGACTAAGATACCCTAAGGCAATCTCTGAAAGGTCACTCTAAGTGCTTTCAACTGGGGACTCTTATTATAGCACAGTGTCGGGACCCTGCAGGAGTAGACCTAACAGTAGGCACTGGATCAATGATTGTCTTCATCTTGTTCAGATCTGACAGCCATCTGGATCTGCTCGGCCCCGTAAGCTATGCGGGGCTCGGTCTGTGCTCGGATCGGCTTGTCTCATCTCATCCCGTGTCATTTCTTCTCTCACTTGGAGGTTATCGTTCGGGAAAAGTAAAAAAAAAAAAAACACTGAATCTCAGACTAGAGCTCTCAGTCCAGTCTGAGCATTATGTCAACATCACACCAGTAAAAACGCAGCTACTGTAAATGAACATGCGCAGACTGGTCAACAAACATATGGATGCTCCTTCCCAAATCCTGTCTATCACAACCAGGTTTATTTAAGGCAGCCCGTCTGCCTGTTCCCTGCAATATGATCACTAGAGACATGAGTATAATGAGATTATATAAGCAGTTACACAAGGTTTTATGAGGTCGCTAATATGAAGAACAACTTGTTTAAAGCTGCACTAAATCAATATTTTTATATTAATGGATCAAATGACTGCGTAATGTGAAAGGTGTCCCTCATAATGACGAAATAATCAAACTGCAGTTCCCCACAGCTCCTTAAAGGAATAGTTCAACATTTTTGGAAATATATTTATGTGCTTTCTTGAAGTCTCTGCTGGTTTCCTGGAAACCTCAAAATGAAGACAAGATTCCAGGAAATCAATACCCCCGGTCAGAAATCTTGCACATAACCCCCACATAAAAACACATCTTGTCATTTGTTTACTTCAAACAAAGGAAATATAACACGTTAATTTGTGAGCTTTAAAAGGTAGGCAGGTGTTTTTACTAGCCAACAGCAACTGTGCAACAATGTAGCTGGCCATGATTGGCCGTTGTGTTTCTTTGGCGCCGGCAGTGTGAACGCAGCGTAACAGACGAGGGTATCAATCTTCTCAAATAAGCCTATTTCCCCAAATGTCTATGGCCTCGGTTACACTTGTCGTTTCAATGTGACTTTTGTCATCCGATCACGCATTAGTTGTCATGTCTGACCCAGATTGGATCTTGCTCACATTGTGATCTGATGACCGGATCAGATTGCACAGGTGTGTGTGGACAGAAATCTGGGCACAATCCGGACAATTTATCAAATGTAGGTCTGCATGATGAGTATTGTTCTGCGTCCCTGTTTACAGTTTCATTTACGCTTTTCAGCAGTCAAGACAGGCTGCTGCTGATGAAAAAGTGACATTTCCTGATTTTGCTGCTTCACAATAAAAGCTCATAAATAACAAAATAATGAGGGAATTTTACTGTGAAGAATATGTAGGAAATGAAATGTGTTTAACACCGAACTAACAGAGCTTTGTCAGAGGCTGGAGACCCACTCCAAATATATCCGATCACTATCCGACCAGGCAGGTCACATTAAAGTGTCAAATGTGGACACACACATGCGGACACAGCAGAGCTCTGATCTGGCGCATCAGATCACAAAAGTCACATTGAAAAGACAAGTGTAACCACGGCCTATTACATTAAGAGACATAAAAATATTACTTAAAATACATAAAAACATATTAAGACAAGCAAGAATTAGCCAAAGACACTGCAGCGCACTTTCTCAAGGGTAAAAAGCCGAAACTCCTCCGTTCAGTTTTCTCCTTTGAGATAAAGGGTCTCCAGAGTTTTCCCCATAAATCAGGTCAATAGAGGTAAAGTCAGCGTGTCCTAGAATAGCATTATCATAATCAATTCTGATTGGCCTGGCACAAGCGACAACATTACAGGACACAATGCTGTTGGCAAAAAGCATGAAATTAGGAATTGTGCATCAGATGACACCGTGTAAAGGACACTGTGACAGAGCTTTTTGGGAACATGACAACTAAGCAGGCAGGCCTTCTGGGAACACGCGCTGTGTTCCAATCACAGTGGGGAATAATGGCTTGTGTGCCAGTGTCTCTAGATGATGCTCCATCCCTTCCCTTGCAACCATATTTCCCACATCTCATATCTTATTGTACTATCCGGCTTTCATTTTCACCCGTTCGCTTGGCGGTCTTCTCCTCTCTCGACACATCGTTACATCCCTTCATTCAGACGGACACGTCGTGTTCAAAGAGCGGAGAGAAATCAAATGAGCCGTGCGATCCATTGGGGGAAAAACATTATGTTGTTTGATCTGTTCAATTACTATGTTGCATTACATTTATGATCTCAACATATGTATACAAATTCCTGTCATTTGTACGCACTGCACCAGTGTAGAGAGAGAGAGAGTGTGTGTGTGTGTGTGTAAACTGCTGGTATGAAGTGGCTTGCTTGCGTGGTGGTGCTGCTGTGTGGAGGAGTCGGGTGGAGATAGTTTGGCACATGCATCACCGTGGTGATTCAGTCAGCGAGGGAGGAAGTCAGGCAGGAGGAAGAAAGAGGAGCGAGAGAGAGAGAGAGAGAGAGAGTGAGCTAGAGAGAAGACGAGAAGAAAAAAGAGAGGGGGGGGGGGGTGATGATGCATCGCTGAAATTAGGTCAGCTCCATTTTCAGTGCCTCATTTTAACGAGATAAAGCGTTTATCCTTATCGGATGTTGAGAAAGGAAAAAATGAAAGGATGTAAAAGTGTTTCAATAGAAAAAAGGCTCACATTTGCAACGGCTTTGGACTGAGTCACAGTTCTATCAGCCGGGATATTATTGGGCCATCGTCAGCCCAAAGTAAGACAAAATGCTCGGTTTTGGTTGAGGAGGGTCGGTGCGGTTTACCAGCAACAATTGTTGAGTTGGCTGGTATTCACGTTTTCAAAATGCATGCGTGTACGTGTACTCACCTTGTGAGTTTGGTGCCTATCTGTTGCCTGGACTCCAGCCTCTCCTCATCTGTCTGCATGGGCAGGATGTTTTTCTCCTCCAGCTCTCTTTTGGATGGACGGTTACTCAGCTTGATGGCCAGAGAGTCTTTCCTCAGCACCTTCTGAGCCAGGGTACCTAAACCCAAACACCATGGTCAAACATGGAGCATATATTGTGGGGGCCTCATTTACCAAAATGTTCCCGAGCTGGCCCCGCTTAATCCATTAGTCCATTAGTCGACTAATCGGTCATTTTGGTCTTAGTCGACTAAGACTTCTTTAGTTGTTAACTCATTTTTTATGCTTTTTTCATGCTGAATGGCTCATTTCCAAGAAACTTATCAGCACATCTCAGGTAAACACAAGATTTAAAGTGGTGCTTTTGCGTGTTTCTTTGTGGAGAAAATCAGTTTGAAAGATTTGTCGACTGAATCAACTAATCGATTAGTTGACAAAATGAGTGTTAGTCGATGAAGAATTTCTTTAATTGAGGACAGCCTGTTACGCTACTATAGCTCTCAATTGTTTGTCATTTTATTTTGTGGTTTTGATGCTTCCATGGTGGCACTCTCCCAGGTCCACCAGGAAGTGCGCTAATTTGACGTAGTGGCCAAACGGTGGTATGACAACTATGAAGGCCATCATGATGCCATGGGGCCCAAAAACACTTTTTCCCATTGACTTACATGGCGAAAGAGATGTCTATAAATCTGTGGATATTTTTTTTTCAGTGTCAAAACCCCCACAAAATGACTCTTTTCACTATCAGGATTAACTCTGTTTGGTTTGATAACATTTGGAAAGTCTAGAAGAGACGCACGATTAAATCATTTAATCCCCATTCAAGTTAGCCGGAGCGCTAAACCGGATGTAGCCGGCTTCATCGGCGGACGTCTCTAGTGCGCTGCTCTATGCGGAAGTAGTGCCGTTCATCCAGGGATTTTTAGATTTCGATTTTTTACTTCATGCACCGCTGAGCAGCTTTCATAGGAATGAATGGAGCTCCACCTTGATCGCTGTATCCAGGTTTTATTATACATCTGTTTTTCGCCCTATAGGAGGCTGAAACTCTTGTGGGAGGCATTATTGCACTCAGCAGAGTTCCTTTTTCATTAGTGATGGTTTACCACGCCCCCTACACTTTAACCACACCCCTTTAATACATTGTGAACTGTTTGTCATAGACTTGTGGGAGGCATCATTGGTCTCAGAAGAGAGTTGGTATTAGCCATGCCCCCTTCATAACTTATGAACTGTTTGTCATTCAGCCTTGCAGGAGGCGTCACTGGACCCAGAAGAGGGTAGTTTTTCTTTCTTTTTCTTTTCTCACTTTCTCTTATTTCATTGTGCTTTTGTATGCAGATATCATCCTACAACAGAGACTGGTTGAAGAACTAAACCTCGTACTTGTTATACTTATAAGATATGAAAGTAATCCTACTTGCTGCTTTGAAATATGTTTTTAAATGTATTTTTATTTGCCCCCAACTCTGTCAGGGTTGCAGCCGAAAGACTAAGGCTAAAATTGTTATACACACCATGTATAAATGAATATGAGTAATTGAGTAGTAATCCACAGCTGCTTTATAAAGTATTATATGAAAAGCTTCACCTTCAGTTCATGAAATCCCCTT
>JAOVVB010251982.1:0-20235 GCA_028570985.1 Heterobranchus longifilis | reverse complement strand
ATCTGGCTTCCCACCCGCAGACAATCCCAGACCCGCAGACACCAATTGTGCCTGTATGGACGCTAGAGCTGCAACTAACGATTATTTTCATTATCGATTAATCTTCCGATTATTTCCTCGATTAATCAATTAGTCATTTGATCTATAAATGTCAGAAAATAGTGAAGAATGTCCATCCCAGTTCTCAAATTCCAAGGCAATGTCTTCAAATGTCTTGTTTTGTCAGTCCAGAAACTAAAAATATTCAGTTTAATATGACATAAAACAGAGAAAAGCAGGCTCCAAGCACTTCAAGTTGAAAAGGCGATGTGTCGCCACCGGCGTCACAACAAAGGCAGAAAAGCCCATTTGTGAGAGCAGATCGGCCAGACACATGCACAGTTAAGTCAAGCTAAGGTTATAGCTCGATTAGGTCATTTAATTGGACTACTGTCGTTGTCCCAGTATACATGAACTGGAGGAGAATCAATTTATTGACCAAAATATGTCCACCACCGGTACGGTAGGTGGTGATATGGCGCCTTTCAGCTGGTTGCTACGGCCTAGTATGATTTCAGTCAAACTAACATGTTTACATGGGTTTTAATTAATTTAATAAGTCCGGTTTTAGTCAGACTAATACAATAATTCGACTTTTTCAACTTTACTGACTGACTGTTGCTGGTGAGGGTTGTGCTTTCAACACATTGTAAGCTTGTTGTTAGCTGCGTAATCAACGCTTTGTTTACATAGCATAAAGCTAGCTAGCTAGCTACCCTTAATGTCTCTGTTATAGTGACAAAACCTACACGCAGCCCGTGCTTTTTTGATGAATTGCTGGGATGAAGCGCTCCCCAATGCCCTGCCAGTGCTTTTCTGCCAGAAAGAGACACTACATGTACACAGGCCTTAAGAGTGACAATTAGTTGTTCCCCTAACAAGATCTCCTAATCAAACCACTATTGTATGAAGATATTCAATACATCTTCAACAGCTATTTTTTCTGCTGCAAAAGAGGACCTAATACATGCAAGCAGGGGGAGGGTAGTTTTGTAGAGCAACCGGAGTGTGCGCGCACACACACACACACACACACACACACGCACACACGCACACACACACACACACACACACACACACACACAAATACACTCCCTGGATCTGCGTGTCTGTTTTCAAAAGGTAACCAAGCAACCAGTTCCTAGCAGGACCATTGGTTGTAGGCTTATCAGGTAACTGTGTTCTGGGCCTGCTCACAGCTTTACTTTCTGTTCCTAGGTCAGTGACTTCACTCTTGAACCAAACAGCAAGGAGTGGAGTGTTCAGTTCCTATGCGAGGACTCAAATATATTTAGAGTACAGACTAAATCAAGAAGTGTATATTAATTAAGGGAAGAGGGTGGACAGACATCCCAGGCAAGGCTAACCACAGTGTCTAATGATTTACCCCGGTAGCTCACCTGGTATGTACAAAAGGCTGAGTTGTTGCCGCAGCAGCCTGAGGTTCGAATTCGACCCGTGGCCCTTCGCTGTATGTCATCCCCCCTTTCCAGTCTACTTCAACTATCTATCATAAAGGCAAAATGCCCAAAATATAATCTTTAAAAAAAGAAAATGTGGTAAGCAGAACTACTGTCATGTGTGAGCCTTTGCATGGAGCATTGTTATAATAGTGTGTGTGTGTGTGTGTGTCTGATGTGATTGAACAACAGAGACAACCCCACAGCAGCAGTTGGTCTCTGATAGCATTGTCATATCAAAAAACATCACCACAAAGTATTAAAAAGGGGGCTCCACCAAAGAAGCGTTTTCACAACTACACACTGTACAAACATTCCTAGAAAGTCTTCTCCTTTTCATTTTCTTGCATCAAACTGTTTGGTAAACTTGACTTATAATATGACAGCTGGATGAATACAGTCTGCACTTTCATGAATAAATCCTCAACATTGACCACAATGTCAGATATCAGATTTCCCTCTTACAATTGTATTTCTTTTGTCAACACTGTATATTCCATGTGGTGCCTCATGGACAAATAGAGCAAGGAAAATGGAGCGGAAAGATCGCTATTTGTTATTTTGCCATTCCAGAGAGGTTAGCATATTATTGTGTATTGCCATGTTAAAAGAATGCTACGAGTCTGGCAGATACTGTTCTTGTCTGCTGAAGTGGAACAGCGCCCAAACGACGAGGCCATGATGCCATTAAGATGGTAATGAGCCCAAACCAGTGTACAAAACAATGTGAATCATGAGACAAAAGAAGGCTAAACAACACACACTATATATACCTTATATTACACTCAGTGCCCTAGCTTTTACACAGAGAGATGTGCTAGATGGTCCAAAACAAAGCACTTCTTCATTACAGTTTCTCACTAATCAGCAGCCTGGAATGTCATTGCCCTGACCATGGCTCTGTGGTTTCCCATCAGAATCTCACAATATTTCAATAACTGCCATGGCATGTCGCTGACTGAAGACAACAAGACGATCCTGTGGCAAAAGTTTCACATTATTGTTTGGAGTGGGAGGAGTGATCCGCTAGTTTCAGAGTAAATTCCAGAAAGCCACACCCATACACATATAATTAAGTCATGCATTTGCTACAATTAACAAAGCAGCAGTGGTAAATTAATACTCATATACATTTAAGATGAATAAATATTCACATTATTATCATATAGTTTGGATACATAAATAACATGTATGTAGCAATGTTTCTATAGGCTACATGTATTGCCCTGATCAAACCACCAAGTTTTTAAAAATCTAGATAAAAAGTTTAATTTTTGACCTGCACTATTATTTATCCACATTACAAATTAAGACCTGTCAACTGCAGTATTACTGACTAATGCTTTGAATGAAAAATATACAACAAAATAATCATAATAATAATAATACATTTTATTTGTATTGCACTTTACATTCACAAGCAAATCTCAAAGTGCTACAGGTTAAAAAGTAAAGTGCAGATGATTAAAAACAACATGGTACAAAACTAGGGCATTATTACAAAAGTAAATTAGTGGTACCCAAACTCAAGACCAGTCAAGAAAACTATCTAAATTCCACCTTCAAATCATTGACTATAAGTTAGCACAAGGAAGGAAGGTTTAAAAAGAGCCAAACTATTGTGATCAAAGGTTTCACAGGTCCAGCTGTTATCTATCCACCTGCAGTATCGACAAACAGCAACTTTCATCAAACAGGGATCTTGACATTGAAAGGATTAAATAAGTAAATGACACCAACACAAACAAAGCTGCCAACAGGAGCAAATATGTAGTTAAATTACATGTGATAGCATGGGATTTGGGACTGGGGGGAAGGAAGGGGTCAGCGGTGCTGGCAGATGGCAGACAAAAAAGGGCCGCTCTTTGAAGTCCTGTAGCCACAGGTTTAAGAGCGGATCAAGCTATTGTGTTAACCACCAGACGATAAACCAAAATACATTTTCATTATTATAGTAACTGTTATGGTTTACCCGATGGAAAATGTAAACCAAACCACTGCCACTTTACTGGAGTTATTTAGATAAAATATGTAAGTTAGCCTATAGCACCGCATGAAATAACATTAGCAAACTTCTTTGGCTTTGCGTTTCTCTTTCTGTCCTCCCCACAACGTGTCTGAAAAGCCATGTTAGCAAATAGTTATTATTTTACAAATAACCTAAAGTACGTGGAGTTTAAACTATTTAAATTACGCCAGTCGCTTGTTCTGGTGTGCTAGCTAACTAAATTGACCTTAGGTCTGAGATACTCGGAGCAAATTCTTTATAACTTAGTGTATTCAGATGTGGTTTTGTTAACCACTGATACAATAAATGTACGTAACTTGAGGTAATACAACGTCACCTGAAGTTTTCAGCATGTTTAACTTAAATAACCAGTTTTAACGCCAGCGATGAACGTTGTTGTAACGACTGACCAGAGACTGTACACTACTGCTGCCGTTTTAGTGGAAAATCCATTAGAATCAAAGTAGCTCACCGGCAGAAAACTTACCTGCAAAGAGACTCAACAGTACACAGCAGAACCGGCATATCGAAAGCTCCATCCCTGCAGCAGCTATTCCAGCACTTCTTCAGTGAAACTTGGTCGGAGAACTTATGCTGAGTTCGAGTGAAAAGCGGCAGTCCAGCTCGACCGAAGCATCCAAACTCCACTCCTCCTCCTCGGCTCTCTCTCTGCAGGTGCACAGCGGAGCGCGCCGCAGGGTGTCACGTGACAGACGGCTCTCCCAAACTAGAGCCAGTGTTGCCCTCTGCCGGTATGAACCATGCACTGTATAGGCCTATACATTATATAGAGCTTCCACCGTATTTATTTATTTAAACTTCCCAATCTCAATTTAGTATAGATTAGAGCTTTATTGTCATTGTTCAAGGCAACGAAATTACAGAACTCTCTTCCCACAAAACAAAATAAAAAAGCAATTAAAACAAATAGACATTCATTCATTCATAGACATGAGCTATTAGTGTGCAAAGTGCATATTGCAATACATAATATTATAGTAATATAAATATAATGTATAGTCCTGAGCTTATGCTCCAATTATTGCACACTGTGTGTGCGGGTGTGTGTAGTGCATTGAAAGTATCTAAAGTGTGTGCTCCAGTTGTGTGTGTGGAGTATGTATGTTTAGTGCATTAAAAAGTACTGGACGTGTGCTTCAGTTATTGCACACTGAGGGGTAGGGGGGTGTAGTCTATCGAGGGTCCAAAATATGGAATTTAAATTTGTCTTCACAGCAGTTTAAAAGAGGCCTGAAATCACTTCTTTTAACCAACCAATATTTTCCACATGGACTGCCAGTGCCTATATAACCAATATTTTCCCAGAGAGACGGTGCTATATGCTTTTAGATTATTTTACAATAGGAGTTTATGCATTTATATTAATATCTTTTTTTTTTTTTTTACATTCAATTGCTACATTTCCAAAACTGCCACATATATCCAAGGAACCCTCTTAGCCATTAGGCATCCATTATACTGTATATACTGAATTGCCCAAGCTATCTATAGATGAAACTATTATAGTGTGTTCATGAGTACATTAAAGGGTTCACAGAGATACTCACTTCTCCACTTACCCCTGTGATATCTAACCATGAATATAGTTTTGGAAATGTTTTAGCATGAAAAATGACAATCAAAATAGTTGCCAAATAGTTATCTGCCAATCTACTAATTATTTCAGCTGTACATAAATACAGTGTTGGGTAGTAAAATACTCAAGTAAAGTACAAGTACCTCAAATTTGTACTTAAGTATAGTACTTGAGTAAATATACATTGTTACATTCCACCACTGCCAATTTGTTTCCTTTTTCTTCCATGTTATACCTATTTCTATTTTCTATTTCACACTGTCACTGCTAGCAAATAAAGGCAAATGCCAAAAGACAAACACAACAAAACAATAAATCACCAGTGCTACACTTTAACGATCCTTTAGTAAACACCAAAATAATACACAAAACATCATGATGCTTGGAAATTGTGTTTAATAAAAACTCCATTATTTTAAGTCTATACATCTGACAATTCTGCACTATGAATAAATAAAACATTTTATCACAAAAGGACAAAGTAGGTGGCATACATGAACATCTCCCATTGTAAAAATACAGTACTTCAAAATGTGTAGTATTCCAATTTCAATATCTAATTTAATACAAGTGATTCATAAGTATAACAAATGGTCTAAAGTGCAAAAAAGATTTTTTGTCAAAAACAATCAATATGTAATGTATAAAAAATTCATGTTTAAAAAAACAAAACATTGTTCAGTCATTTTAAAGCAGTCATCAGCTTTAATGAACAATAAGCAACACGATTCCTAACTGTAACAATGTGACAGACTGTGGGTTGTGTCCCAGTAGCTATGCCCTCTTCCGTAGCCAGGAGCGACCCACACATTAGGCCTTAACGTGTGTGGGGCTCTGCTGCGAGGCCTGTAGCTGTAGTGAGGACGTGGATGGATGTAAGCTTTTCCTGGTACCATCTTCTGACAGTGCCATGTAGCCTTAAAAAGGAAACAAATAAATAAAAGCTGCCATCAACTGCAACACAAACAATCCAACCCCTGACCCCATGAAGCATTTGACTCCCAATTATTATCATTATTATTATTGGGGGAAAAATCACCAAACTATGAAGATAATAAAAGAATTTAACCTGAAGACAATATTGGGCGTCAAACAGAAAAAGCATAGCTACTTTGCAGTAAAGTTGTCAAAAGCATCAATACTTTTTCAATATCACGTTTAAAACGATACAATATCCACATTTGATAGTATTGAAAGTAACAAGGCTATAAAAAAAGCAGATCCACAATCAGATTTTCAACCCAAGGCTGCAGAAATGAAACAACAGGGAAGAAAATCAACTGTGTGCTTCTGTGTTCAGTGGCTTTTTTCTGTACCAGCACTGTGTGGAGGTTGTTAATAAAAACATTTGTATTTCTTTTTACCATGGTATCAAAGAGGTATTGAGTATCTTTTTTTTTTTAAATAGTAGTATTGTTTCAGAGTTTAAAATTCTGGTATCATGACAACCTTATTTTGCAGTTCACCAAAACCTGGTTATGATTGAGTAACTTTCCACTCTTCTACAGACCTGCATGGGATATATTGTCATGGGAATTATAAAATGTATTATGCAATACCTGGAAAGCACAGCGACTGTTGGGGACAGTGAGGGGGGAAGTGCGCACGCTCTCCTCATCAGATGAAGAACCAGAGTGGTAGTCTGATGTCACCCTCTCCAAAGCACTGGTCACCTTTGCAACATCTTTATCCTTGTTGTCGTCGTTAGAGAAATTGGCCACTGAGAAGAAAGGATTTTGCTCTCCGAGCCTTATAATGGGAACAGAGGAAAAACACAACAGTTTTAGGAGGATTAACGTAGTTAGCAGTGAATCTGTTTAAAATGGGACAATTCTTGAATAGTTGGGCTGGGAGACAAAGATTAGGTTGAAAATGCATGTGTGGCAAGTAGTGTGGTGTTATTCTGTTCATGTTCTAAGCTAAATGGGCATCATTGGCTGCAGATACAAGTAAAATTTGAACAATGATTCCAACAATATACAGTTTGCTTTCCTTAGCTTTCTACCACCACACCAAACCAGTATTGTCGTTTTTTGTTCGACTACAACCTTCTTCAAATGTTGTCACAGCTTTTCACTGCAAATGCAATCAAAGTCTCACCTGCAGCAGACCTCCCCAGGGTCCACCCACAATGATATTTCAGGAGGCAGTCCCAGGTCCTTGTACTGAACCCCACTATCTCTGCAGGCCCGAAGGAGCTCTGGATCCTGCGTTTGAGACCTGTTCACTCGGATGCACCTGCAGAGCACACAAAACGGATCAGTTTAAACAGTCCTAACGCCATATGTACATATCAATGGAAAGACATTCATAAAAAAAAGTTAAGCTGCATATAAATAGTGGTTCGTAAAAAAATGGCAAAAGGACAGAGACCAACCTGTATGCGTCTCCTTTGCTGGGGTTTTCAGGGTACCAGTGCCCCTTGAACTTCTCTTGCAGGGCAACAGCCAGCCTCTCAATAAACATATCGATCTTGTGTGATTCCAACTTCGACCCGTTTTTCACAAGCCTCTTCAGGAAGAATACCACAGCTGCAATTTCTCTCCTCATGTTTCACTACGTTCCTACAACCTCTGTAAGTACATAAACCTCAGTCAGATGGGCAGCAGAGACCAGGAGACACAGAAAATGTCTATGGTACAATGTTAAGTGTCAAGCACTACAAATTGCTTTGCGAGGCCAGAATCAGCAATTTTGTCGTTTTAAAGACATGTACTTCTAGATAGCAACACTTTCCTCTTGCCATTTGGAATAAACCTCAGCATGTCTCTGTGATAAGTAGCACAGTGTCATATTTTAATAACAGTACCTCTGAAACACCTTGACTTTAACTGTACTGAAGATGTATTTTAGTAGTTTGTCTATCCGTTAACGTTAACGAAACCCAGACCATAACAAACTGTTACCTTGGTAACTAACGACTAACATTACTGTTGCTATTTTCGTTTAAATGTATGAATGGATAATACAAAGACAAGAACCAATTTAAATACAATTTCGCTTTGTTTTTGACCTGGTCTGTTGACTTCAGTTAACGGTCTGTTCAGAAAGGCGGGACTGTGAATCACAAGTTCCGGTTATCCACGCACCACCACACTCCATAACATGGGCTACTGTACTTAGCGTGCTAGCTAGTTGTGCTGCTAACGGTACGAACATAAAGCTATCTAAATCGCACCGAAAAGCATTTAAAACCAACACAAGAGTAACGTTACTCCCTTAAGAGAGCATCAGGCTATTAGCATTAGCTTCATAGCTAATGTACTATAGCTAAGTTAGTGCTAACAGCTTCATGTTGCTAACTAACACAGCAATCCTTAGATATCATGGCAAAAGTTAGAAATTGTCATAATAAAGTGTGATATATGTATATACCAATCACATTATCTAATATGGAGACACGAGGCTATATGCAGCATCTTGACTTACCTTTCCTCGAGCTCTCCTCCAGCGTGTGTGTAAAAATGAATGGGAAGGGGAAGCTGGCAACAGAAGAAGCCTTGAGGTTCGGTTATTAACCCCGCCCTTTACAACACAATTCCCGCCCACCGATCATTCTCATTGGTTCCAAACAAAATAGTGCAGCGCGTTTATTGGTCGACCATATGCTCGTCATGGAGTGAGTCATACTCATTACTGTTATGACTCACAGCGTTAGGCATGTGTTTTTTGTTTGTTGCAATCGGTAGGTAGCGTCAAGTGATGTCATTTTATCACGAAAAGTGAAAAGCAAACCTACTTTGTAACAGAAGACATTTACCTGAAACGTAGTTACAGTGTGTTATTTTTGGTATGAAGTTTGTAAGATGATCCAATTTTAGTGTATGCCACTTGTAACTCATTTCTAGTTTAACTATTGGTTAAGGCCGGTGCTCCCTTTCTCTCTGCTGCCTCAAAACATATGCTCAAAACTTGACTTGTTAGCCTAATGATTTGCCAAAGTAACATTTGTTTAGGATAACTGACTGACATACTGTGTAATTAATTGGCTGTATAAAGACGTGGATTCAGATCTTTATTAGGCTACATAAATGACTAGAATAACAACTTGGAGAACATTAAAATGATATGGTTACACAATTCCATGAAATTTCCCATTTATGAAGCCATGTTGTTAATATTGGTGTTTCTCAAAATATTATGTTCAAGGCTATTCAAACCTTGATAAGTTTACCACATGGCATAATCTGTATATTTCCAAGGAATGTATAACCTTATCATATCTTTTATATCTTCCTTGCATATTTCCCAGAAATAACCATATTCCATTCTATGGTAATATTACACCCACCAGGCTCATTTGTAGTTCAACTCATAAATGTCTTTTGTCCACAAGGGGGCACCAAACCCCCATCTACCACACAATTAGTCCACACAATGAACAGTAGTCCAAGAAGTCAACAACTGGGTCATAATCAGGTGGAATGATGGTGGACTTAACACTTATTCAGTGTGTGCATTGCAGTCATGCTTTGTGTTGCCTCTGTTGCAATAGTTTCGGTCATAGTATCAGATTCTTAAGTGTGCATCAGAATCAGAAACCGTTTTATTGCCAGGTAGATGTGCATATTTAAGGAATTTGTCTTGGTGATTTGGTGTATAATGATAAACACAGTGCAAAAGTCAAGAGACTGTACAAATGTACAAAATAAAATATGAAAGAATATAACAAATGTGTAAAAATATTGTTTTTTAGTGGAAGAGCTGTAGAGTTTTGTACAGGAATGTGCAAAAAATATTGATCAAAATATGTGCAAATATTCAGTTTAAAGTACAAAGATTATGTGCATGTGGGGAGATAGTAAAGATGTGCATCAGTGTAGCGCATGACTGTGTATAAGGCCAACATTTCACTTTATACAGTTTACAATGTCAGTAAAAACCATGATGTGAACACATCTTGTGCTAATCAGCCAATCATAAATGAACAGAGCAGTGGTCCCCAACCTTTTTGGCCTGTGACCCCTTAAAATAAAGCAAAGTCTACCTGGACCCCACCTCACATGTTGCATTGTCAAGTTACCAGTTATTGTCTTGATTCATCCATTAATCATTTTGTCCACAAAATGCAGAAAATAGGGAAAATATCTGTTAAAGTTCCCCACAGTCGAAGCTTACATGTTCAGATGTCTGGCTTTGTCTGACTAACAGTCCAAATATATTCAGTTTTTCATCAAGTTCCACAAAGAAAAGCAATAAATCACATTTGAGAAGCTGAAAGCAGCCTATTTTAATAGTTGCTGATTAATCTTCTGCCGGTCGACTAATCCATGAATGGACTAACCTTGCAGCTCTAGAAATAGGATTTTTGTTTTATTTGAATAACTTGAGGCTCGATGATGTAAAATACAGAAATCCACAAGAAATAAAGCAAAAATTAGAAGAAAGAAAGTTTGAAAAGATATCACAATTTTGTGACCTAAATATGTTTTTTTTTCTGTATCCTATCCTGTCCTATCACCTCGTAACCCCTTTGAGTAATCCAACGACCCCCTTTGGGGGTCCCGCCCCCCAGGTTGGGAACCACTGGTCACATGTTGAAATATGTTTGAGCTTGGTTTTTCATAATGAATATTTTTTGGGCACAAGTTGTTGCAGTTGATTTGGAGGAGCTGCTGCTGTTCTCTGTATATTGGATTTTTCTGTTTTGCATTTTTTTGTCAATCGCTGATGTGCAGAATTAGCCATTTAATGGCTGTCACATTCTTTTATAATAACGTGAATATCAATCACACCACCTTTCTTGTCGCCGCAGCAGTGGCCACAATTGGGAAAATTCCAGCATATCACAGTATGTAGTAAAAATAATTTTATTGAAATATTTTACAAAAAAATACAAACTGTCACTTAAGCACAAATCACACAGCATGTGTGAGGTCCATGAATACACACATTAAATAGAATAATCACACAACACAAATGCAGCCTTGTTCAACATTAGAAAACAAATGAACGAAGAGTCAAGTCTAAGGGAAGGAGGTGGAAGTGTAGCAGCTATGCTTACATCTCCAGTAAAAGATAATGACTTTTCTGCTTAGCAGAGGCATAGGCCCAGGCATGTTTCCACAGTATACAAAAAGACACAGCATTCATAATTAAACACACAAATAAAAAAACTGAAGATTGAATGACTTGCATTAAGGACCAGTAATCTGAATACGCTCAAACGCTCAAGCACACTGAATACAGATATCCAAACAAAACCAAGATAAAAGTTTAAAATGGAGCTAAAACCTTTAACATTAAACCCTAAAAAGGGGTCAAATACATTTAATCTCTTACAAAGAGAGAGCAAAAGAGATGGTGATAATGCTGAGTTTTTCTAAACATCAATCTTAATATAACCATGTCTCTCCCCAGCTTATTATACTCGAGTAGACCTCTTCTGAGGAAAACTCAGATAACCAATATTCTTTTTGATAGTTTCTATTTAATAAGGCTTCTGATTTATTTGTCTCTTTCTTGCATAGGGTTCCTGAATAATAAATTAACCAAAACGGCAGGCTTAATACACTGACTGTTAATAATACCATCGCCTACGTCCTTCTTTGTCTCCTTTTGTTAAAAAAAGAAAAATCAGGGACCTCCAGAGGCACAGCAGACCAAACTATCCTGTTTGTATTGCTGTGACATCGACTTATCTCTCACACATCAATACAGGAGAGAGGGCAACAAAAGTTAACACCGCACACGAAAGAAAAATGAAAAAAGATAAATAAAACAAATCATAAAACATACGGCGTGTGTACTTGAGAACAAATCATTTACACATCAACACACCTTTTTAGAGAAACAAAAAAATCGATGGTTCATTATTACACACAGTGAACCACACACACGAGTAAAACACTAAGCCACATACATTTTAAATCAGTTTGGTATTGCATCTTCCTCTGCTAAGGGAATCTAAGTCAAATGCTTTGCATGTGAAACAGAACAAATACAGACTTTGGTTTGGCAGCTGGATTTCTTTTATAGTATAATCCTTTCTTCTTCTCCGATAACCCTCATTCAGTGTATAGCCATACATACGACTTGTGCTTAAAAGCTCTGTACTAAATATCAAGTAAATCTCACCAGCAATAATAGTTACTATAAAGCCAAAAGTTGGAGTTAAAAACAAAATACCTATCACTTTAAGCCACGGGTATGTTAACTGATATTTCCATTCGCCAACCAGCTGTTACAAAGTGTTAGTTGATGGACACTCCCAGAGTCGTCATCAACCTCATAAACAAAAACCTTCACAGCTCGTATAGCCTTGTGAATTTTCACACTTTGATTTGTCTTTGTTACTTTAGGGTACTTTTGGGTGTTGTCTGACACTTACCCATGCCCCTTTTACTGATTAGACTTGATCTCAACATATTCCTTTTTTTTCCTCTTTTTTTCCCCTGTTGAATCTATCCGATCACCACCGTTTTCATAAACTATTAAGTCAAATTAGGGGAGTTTGAAGGCAAGTCGAAAACTCGTGTTTCAAGCCATTATATTGCCAGTGTGCAGCTGCAACAATAAGCTAAAACCTCGTTCACGCTTTAGATTAGAGGAGTAATCAAACACTACTACTGCTGGCAGTACCTGGTGGTATGATTACAACAGACATCATCCAGCGAATCTGCATCAAGTATTCTGCACCAAGTCATGTAATAAAATACTGTAACTCGCCACTTTCTCCAGAGAACCATCAGATAACATATAGAGGAGTATTAAGTGGTGCTTTGAATATTCACATCTGACAGTAATGAGAAGGGGGGAAAAAACTTGTATCTACAGAAAATTAAAACAATGAAAATTGAAATGCAAACTAAAAATAAACCAACAGCACAAATTTCTATAAAATTATGCCAATAAACTTTTTTTTCAGTCTGTATTAAGGTACATCTTAAAAGATGTTCTTTGAGGATCGTGTCCAATAAGAACATCGTGTATAAGGGCCAGGAAACTCCACCTGGTATTAACATGCATCCTGGCTACATGAGATGGGTGGAATTCAGGTCACATGCCAGACTAGCAATTTGTTTTGAACTGCAAACTACCATTAATCCTTGCATCATCACTGCAACCACGAGAACGGAGGCCATGTCAATCCAGCCCTTAATGCTGCCCTAAAGCAGACCTAACAACTCAACGTCACCATAGTGTCGTAAAAGTCACTCAATGTACATAAAAGCTTTTGAAGTGTTTGTCCAGCTTCCTCCCAGCAGCGGAGACGGAAGCCCCACCGTGCAGCTCACTCCACAGGGCCGCCGCTGCTGCTGGCCTTGACCCCGGCCCGGCTAATGTGCAGCCAGGGCAGCTTGGCACAGTTCTTAAAGAGCTGCTCGATGGCGATGTGACGCACGTGCAGCTCTGACGCCAAAGAGTCTTTTTCCTGCACGGCCACAGTCAGCTCCTCGAAGACCTCTGTGGAGAGAGAGAGAGAGAGAGAGAGGGGGGATCAGTGGCTTCTTTCACACACAAGATCCACGTATACACAGACACATGTGATAAAGAAAATCAATAATAGAGATCACTGAAGGAGCAGAGAGCAAAGACAACAGGACAGAAAATGCATCTGTTTAAGATACCCACACAAAACAGAAAAAAAAACATCTTCAGTCAAGGATGTCAGTGTTATGCAGCTGAGGAACATATTTAATTTGAGGAACATTTACATTTTTTTATTTAACGTATTTAAATACGTTTATGGACATGGAAACATTTCTAATAGAACATAGTACTGTAGATTAGGGCTGCACGATATGAATTTGTTCTATGTGTAAAATACAACAAATTATATTTGTAAAATACAACAAATTGCTTATTGAATTTAAAAAAAAAATGAAAGGAAGTTTTTTCTGACATTTTATTGAACAAATTGAACATTAAACTGAACAAAAAAGGCACCATTAAAAAAAAGAAAAGAATGATAGTTACATCTTAAAGAGCAGTTTTCTACGATTCTTGATAAAAAAAAACGATATATTGTGCAGCCCTACTATAGATCATAAAAATATTGGTCATTGCTCCAAAATTATATAGGAGCAATGACCTCCCCATCTGTTCTGGGTAAGGCAGAGGTGTCCAAAGTTTTTGAATGGGGGCCAGATTAAATAATGTGAAAATACCTGGAGGCCAGCTGCTTCTTGCATCATATGGGTTATTTAAAACCAACCTCTGCTTTATTGAGTCTTGTATGCTGTATATTTTTAACTAATACATCTTTTTTTCTGAGGGCCCCAATAATATAATATGAGGATTTATTACAGATGAGCATTACAGAGTGAGGATGACAAAAGATGTTCCGTTTGAAATATAGATGATTCAAACGGTTGAACTTTATGTAAAATGTCTTCAATCTGCTGTATTGCACAACTTAACAGAGAATGCCAGTAAAAAACACATACTTTGAATCTGCATCAGTAGCTGGGTGTTCAGCTGATGGAGTTCGTCCACACTCAGTTTAGTCACTAAAAGAAAAAACAAACAGTTTCGATTAGAGAGTGTGAGATGAATGTCAGAATGTCACGCAGAATGTACACAGCATCCGACTGAGCTCCGGCTCAGTCACTGGAAACGTTTCTAATATAGTTTAAAGTTAAACTTCTCAGCATCCCTCGTTTTAAATCTCAATATAGCCAATCTCAGAGCACAGCTGCTGGCATTCATAACCTGTATTTTGGTGTATTTTGTATGACGCTGCTGTGATTGTAAAGGAATGTTTTTATCTGCTCAGTAGCTTGGTAATGACTCCTGGTCTAGATAGTATTTATGAGCCGTGACCAGATTTCATATTTGTTCTGTTGGCTCACAACAGAAACAGAAAAATATGTGAATGAGAACAACTATGTAGTGAATTTGGCTGCATTAAAAACACAGAGCAGGAGGAGAGTGAACAGAGGTTTAACAGGTCGTCCCCCTCCATCCCTCCCTCGCTTTTCTCCTTCTATTTTGGTCTCTAACTACAAAAAAAAAAAAATGTTTTGCTGTATATGTAAGTAGACAAAGTCATAAATAAATAAAATACAGAATTAAAAATGTATTTTTAAGTCAATAGCCAATAAATAATGGCATTTATATACATTCACAAGTTAATTTCTCTCTCTCTCACACACACACACACACACACACACACACACACACACACACACACACACACACACACACACACACACACACACACACAGAGCAGAAAATAAGTTGTGTAACTTGTTCATGTCTCAAACTGAGTGATGTGGCAATATATGTAATATATATGTGCTGGAAATTAATAATTTCTGTATAGTTTTTAATGACTAGTTATTTTATTCTATATACATTTTTTCCTGTATATAGAAATATTCTGAGCTATAAGAGAAGGAATGTGTTATTTCATTGACGTGCTACAGGGCAGATTTGAGCTATTTAATGGCAGAACAACGTGCAATTACTGCAACTGATACAAACCAATAGAAAAACTGTAGAAAGAGTGTGCACCTTTTTAATGAATTACCAAAGTGATTTGTGTGCGCCAGTATTTTATTTGAGTGCAGTCCTTGTGAATTGGCCCATTGAACTGTTTCTAGATAAACTGTAGTGTTTACATATTTATCTAACACAGGGAAACAAATCTAAATTGTATTAGTTTCCTGTCCAATTGCAAGTTCAAGATATTTAGATTAAAAACTGTTGACGAGCTAATGCAGAGCCATGCAAACAAATGAGTGCAAAGCGTGTACCTGTGAAATGCCTGTCATCTTTGAGTTAAACGCACAGAATTTTAATTAGGGACTTATAATAGAAGGCTCACTCACATTCCTGCAGTCTGTAGTCATAAGCAGCTTTAGCAGTGACGAGACATGAGCAAGCCAAGGACATACTGTATCTCGAGGTTATAGGAAAATGAACTTTTCTCTGGAGAGACCATAGCAAAGAGGAAGATGAAGGACAGACCAAGTAAGAATGTATTTGCTGTTGCTGTGTTACTGTTTTTGTGCTTTAGAAATCGCAGAGATCACACTGAACGTTGAAGTTAAGACAGAGAGAAGACAGAGTGCAGCGACCCATTTCTGCTGACATACTGTCAACACTATTCTTCCTTCAAAAGAAGAAAAAAAAATCAAACTTTCTATACTGCTTCAGTTACACAGTGATAAAACTAAGGTTACTAAAGTTCAAACTTAAATGGGTCTCACATTCATCTCTGCTGTGGCCCTGGTGTCTGTGCTGCGTCTGTCCTCCTCCTGACAATTGTTTTCGGCTGTGTAGACCTTTCCTGCCGTCACTGGACCAAACATCAGACTGTGACTCCTGCAGCAGCCCCAGCTCCTCCACTGTGTGGCACCCCAACATCCCCATGGTGTAATCAGGCAGCCCTGTTGCTTTGCCCGTGTCCCAGCAGGGCGTGTAGCGGGGCACCTGGGCGTCCGACTGGGGCAGCAGCTTACGGTCACTCTGCTGGCTGTAACAAAGAAGCTTGGCCCCTCGTCTGCTGGGGCCGTTGGAGGAGACTGAGTCTTTGTTCTGGGCATACTGGATGATGCGGTTCAGTTTCTGGCTGAAGGCCAGCTTCATGCCCTCGTAGGCACTTCGGGAGACCTTGGAACGTGACAGCTTCTGGTTGGCGATGAGGTGGCATTTCTCAAAGCAGTCTCTGTGGCCGCGCAGGGACTTGGAGTGCAACAAGGTAGCAGAGGAGACACCTGCATTCACACAGACATAAAGCAATGAGTCAATAGGTACAAAACAACTAAAGGCTACAGCTAGACCTGTAACAATAACTACTTTTGTTGGACCATATATTGTCCCAGAATACAACACAATGGGCGATATTGCACGATATATGGACATGACCTCTGTCATGTTTGCTGACCTCGATAAGTCAATAATGTAATTATTGTGACAGGCCTAGCTACAGCCACACAAACAAAATTGTCAATGACATGAATGTAAAAATACAATTAACTCCAAGATGCAGGGTTCCTAACCCATAGAAAAGCATATAAAATAGCAGTGATCTCAGCAGTTAGTGAGAAATACAGTACTCACCTACTGAACTCACCACAGCAAATAAAAGTAAACCAGTATGAAAGCAAGCTAAAACTGGCAGATTGACCTATCGCGATCTCTCTGTGAAAGCTGCTTAGTGTGCAGTGGATTAGCCAGGAGAGCGTGGAGATAGCAGGGATAATAGATTAACCCAGTCTCAATGCAAACACCAAAGCATATTTGGAATTTTTTTACTGGGCAACAGAAGGGAGGAAGGTGCACAGAGTGGTGTCTGTCCACATGCAGGATTCGTACAGCATTTTGAAATTCAAGCACTTTCAAGGTAGCTAAACCAGGGTTTTTCCAGGTTTTCCAGTGTAAAATATAGCGACTGTGGATGAGAGGGGAGTTGACTATTTAAGTTTATGTTCTGCTTGTTCAACAGTTGTTTGATAAATTGCTATTAAACACATTCAGAGAGGATTTGAGTTGCTCTTGAGGGGGTGCCAAAAATTCCTCTATGCAAAGGATACTACTACTAATTGTTTACAGAATTACTTTACCCACAGCAATCAATGTTTATTTTACCAGCTATTCATATTAATGTTGATTGTATGGTTTGTCTGGTGTGAGACGCCAGGAGGCAACAAACAAATATGACAACAGGATCGTTTCATTTAACACATTAAAATATTTTTAGTTTACATGAGTGACTGTGTAAATGAAACACCAGATTATGTCGAAAATGAAGCACTTTTTAAGAAGTATATTCAAATTCTAGGATATTCCTAACCTTGAAAACATAACGGTTAAAACTGAGCATTTTCCAAACTTTTAAGACATTGTACGGACCATGCACATAAAGCAGCATTTCTTTAAATTAATTTATCAGTTTTTCAATATACCTGTACTTGTCAAAGAAAGATGCAAATACAATTTTTAAAAGTCTCCACTTTGTCTTATTGTCTATACTGTGTGAAAACATACAAGTACCCATATATGAGCAAGTTTCAACAGAAGATGAAACTGGGTCCCAGAAATAAAACAATCTAACCTTTCTCATCTAACAGGAAGCGAAAAAAAAAACAACTTCTGTTCGTGGGCTGATATTCTATAATTAAGACTGCACTCCTTGGAAGTACCTCTATAGGGAAAAAATGAAATGCTTCATGGATCCCATCAAACAGGTCACACACTGAAACCATTTTAGCCCACACAGAGGAAATGAACACGCAAGTGGACCAAAATTAAAATAACCTTTGAGTAAACTGGGCCAGAGCCTGATAAACAAAGCTGAAGGTGAAAGAGAATGAGAGTGAAAACTCAAGAGTGTGCAAGAGATAGCAGATGAGCCAAATGTGTGAGAGTGTGCTCCACAGGTTGTTTGTGTGGTGGCCTTTTTATCACAACCTGAGCCTGCATTTCTCAGCAGACAGACGTACGTGTTGGAGCCTGAGGTGAGGAGATTAGTCACTGGTATCCATATAGATTTAAGGTTTACCATGCATGCCTCGCTCAGCGCTTTACCAGCAGACAGATGAGCACAGGAAACCACAGGATATTAGCCATTTTCAGACCGGAGGAACTTTTCATAGTTCTAAGAACGCCCCTTTTTTCTTGTGTCCACACCGTGAGAACTATGAACTTTTTTAGCTGCTACTTCAGAGTATAGGTACTCTCTTAGCACAAGAGGAACAGTGAGTGATGTGTACGGTTATAGGTCCAGAGACGTAAGTGTATGTTAATTGGTCAAATATAGCCAATGCAACACTGTAAACCGTCATTTTAAAAAACCTGTTAGCTGTGTAAATAACAAAAAACACAAATAGCAGCTTGTAACAAAAGAAAATGGAAGAAAACACGGACAAATGGACCAACATTGAATTCCAGGCTTTACTGCAAATATATGCGGCGGGGGAAATATGCCATTTTGACTCATCAATGTGAAATCGGGGGTTTTCAGTTTCCTTTAACACAAGGTTGTGACAGCCAGTAACTGACAACCTGTAGCTGACCAGTCCTACACAATATACTATAATACTAAATTAGTTTCTTTGTTGCGGTCTCAAAGATTCCATGATGATACAGATGTAGTTTGACTAGTAATTTACTGATGTGTGTGCCAAGTGAAAAACTTTATTTCCACTTCACGTTAATGGTAAGACCAGCAATAGGAAAGGGAACTTGTCCAACTATTAACAGAACAGAACTGCAATACAGGAGTTAAGGTAACAGCAGTGGCTACAAGCAGTAGCAGTAGTACTTCCTACAACTTCCTTGCATCATTTAGTAGACTTGCTAAAGTTGTGTGAAGACCAGACATAATATATGCTGACTGAAGTGTTACTCTTTCAAGTATGGTGATCTTTTAAAACACAGTATGTTGACAGAAAGAATTAAGAAAAAAAATCAGTTTGAAGCACCAATTTAATGTAAGAACAATTGTCTTGAAATATTATCATGCCATTTCCTTGCATGTCTTTTGAAAGCTTTCTGTATGCCTGCAGGATCAAAGTAAATAGTCCATACCTAATGTGGGACGATCAGTATATGCCTCAGTACATAGGAAGGTTTTAGACCATTTCACAACTGTGTGTGCAGAGGTCTATTCTTAGCTTCATATCTGAATGTCTAGAAAGACAGATCTTTACGATAGATTAGTCTTGTGAGGAAACTGTATATTCTATATCTATACAGGGCCGTTTCTTGCTATATGCATACTATGCGGTTGCATAGGGCCCCAAGCTGCCATTTCAGTCCTTCGTGGCTGGACCACAGCAATGCTGGAGAAAGCAGCCCTAAGAATTGGAAAGTCTGCTGCTGACTTGCTCGCTGACTGACTGACTGAGTGATGAAGTTACACCAGTGTTCGAACTCAGTGATGAAGTCAGCATGTGTTGGAAAAGCTGTTGACTGGCGTAGCACTGCCCTCTTGTGGTGAAATGCGCAACTGTGTCGTTGAGCACATGGAGCTGCGCAGTCAGTAATTAAGAGGCATAACGAAGGGCATGTTGGAGAAACGGAGTGCAAAGTGGACTTTACTGCATCCAAGTGGTGTCAATTGTGTATCTGATGAACCGTGAGTAAAGACTGAACAGGACATTCAGCATTTTGGTTTATTTAATGAAGGCGTTTTTGCTGATGCTGAGCTAATTTATTCACCATGTAGCTTGTTCATGCTA
>JAOVVB010251973.1:0-20236 GCA_028570985.1 Heterobranchus longifilis | reverse complement strand
TATATACGTAAACATATATATACATATATAGTTATTGCACTATCCCCTTTGCTGCTATAGCGCAGTAAATTTCCCTGCTGTCCCCCTGTCTTATCTTATGTGATTCTATTGTATCACCAATGTAAAAACACTGATTGCATGAGAGGCACAAACAAAAGCTGAAATTTCTAACTTATGTTACCACCACCAAATTCAAACTTTCAAGCCGGCCAGCCACAGAAAATCCTCACTTGTTTTTGGCAACATCTGCCTGCATACAGTATGATTCATTAATGCATTACCTGCTACAGTAAACTAGTGAAGGCAGGCGCCAAGGATGAATAAGACCTGCCGTGTTGGAAATATTTTTGATATCTGTGTTCTTTGTAATGTGTATATTTTGTGCAAGAATGTTAGGTATATATCATCATATTATACACCAAACCAATCCAATATTGCAGTTACAGGTCATACAGTGCCATAAATGACATTGTGTTATAAAAATAAAAAACTGTTAGAAATCCTAATGAGGAAAAACATATTGTCAAACATGACAAGAAGAATAACTACAATAACATAGTCACTTGATTTACTTGTGAATAAAACATTTTCCTACTGTGACATTTTGTAATGTATTATTACAATAATGAGACCACATCTCTACAAGGTTACCAGATAAAATGCACTTACTTTAATGATCTAAAAAGACATGTTATTGAACAACTATTATTTTATAGCATACCAAGTTAGGGTGAGGAGTAAAGCAATTCTTTTGGAAAATAATTGTGTGCATGGTGGGAACAGAGGTGATATAAGTTATGGTTTGTGTGATTTAAGTGCCTGAGCTACAGCAACATGTTTTCCTGCAAATTGAATGCGTCCACAAAATGTTAAAAGGATGGAAAATGAATACCTGGAAATATCTCTGGGTTTAAAAGGTGCCCATTGTGAGGAATGACTTTTCAATAACTCGCTGGCAAGATCTACACAACCCTTTCTCATGTGTGCATTTTCACTGTAACACACTGGTCAATGCAACTGTTGTGCTGCATAATTAGTCACAGAGAGCTAGAGTTATGCCATTCAATTTATCATTCATGCAATTATACATTTTCCCCTACCTTTTATCAATGATGCATTGGCCTTTTAGCAGTCATTGTGAATACTTATTATAATTAACCATTTTCTTCAAAACAAACAATGCTTATCTATAATTATATCTGTAGCTCCATTACAATCCATTTGTACAAACACATTATAATGCACAGCTACATATTGACGTCAAATTACAGGATGTGTTAATTTGCAAAGCTTCATATACAATCAAACACCATCATCTGTCCACGGTATATCCCTTCATTATTTCCAGGCTATTGGTTAATGACTTCCTGGGCTAAAGCCTAGGATATGGGCTGTTGTGTGTCATGTACACTGCAATCCCATCAATCTGTGCAGTATCAATGGCTTCGCCGTAGCATGCCCAACACCCCTATTATTCCATCAACAACCTGTCAGTGCAGAGGAGAGCGAAAAACAGAGGCAGCATGAGATTGTGCAGGAAGAACATGCAGTTCCAAATTAGAATACTGATGTTTTTTTCTGTAGCAAAGGCCTCATATGAGTTCCTGCCTGAGAGAACGAGAGTGCATTTTGATTTTTAAATCCGAGGCAAAGGAAATATTGCGTTGTCAAAGGCTTGCTTCCAGGGAAACAAACATCAAACTTAACCGTGTCACTGTGACAATGTACCTCCTAAGGGGGAGGAATTGCAAGACTTTTAAGAACTTTAATAACTCAGGAATTACTTACTTTGTTTTGACAAGAAGTGATCTGTTTGAAAAAAGGGTGCGACTCGAAATAGGAAAGAATGTTCCTATTCATGTTCAAGGTTGAAATTCAGCTGGATTCGTTTACTGGCCAAAAATAACTCTCTCTCTTAGCTGCAGTGTTTCCTCTGTCACAGAAATGTATTCCTGCTCTCTGGGTGGATAAGAAGAATCATGTCTAGCCGTATGCATCTTGCAAGAATTCGAAATCAGTTTGATGCACCCTCCTCTGAATTAATGGCCTAGATACACACTGCATCTCAAGGTAGTTCACAATTTATATGGGGCTACATACAGCAGCCAAAAGCATAGACCTACAAAAAAAAACCTCGGTCACTGCACATTTTCAGTCTCAAGTCTGTGTCACGTAGAGCTCTTTTAGGGCATATGTTAGATTATGACTGTCAGATTATTTGGGGAAGTAATTGTCCCCAGGTGTTCTGAACACTTATTCTCCACCCCCATGATTCTCAACTGTAGAGATTAGGCTCACAGTGAAAGCTCTTCCCTCAATGGAAGGAAAGGGGGAAAAAGGAGCTCCAAAGAGGCACAAACACACTAAGTATGTGTAGCCAATCAGCTTTCTGCTTTGCTTGAGCATGCTGCCCCCCTGGGCCCGTTGATCCAGGCAAAGAAAAGTCCTCTTTCCCCCCCGGGACCTGTAATACCTGTGTGATGAGTGCCACGGTGCTGCAGCAGCCACACTCAATCCCACCATCTCAATGCACCACACACAGACAACACACAGGCCTGGGAGCAGCGAGTGTAAAACACACTGAAGCTCTTTGCAGCCACCTGCTGTGCTTTATGTAATACAGCATTTCTGCACTGATGGAAACCCTGTATTACACAGGAAAAAAAGCTATTAATCTGTATGTGCTGTTTTGTGAAGATAATGTGCATAAGCAATGAGCTATATAATTGTACATTTAATTGGTAACACATTATTTTACGAGTCTGTAATTTCCTAATAATGTCCTTGTAAATTTCCTGGAAGCAACTACTGTATGTCATTTAGCACTAGGTGCAGGGCACATTTAGATACAAATCTGACAGTTTAGGTAGCTGTGTTGAGGTGATAAGCAAGTGAGGATTTTCAGAGGAATGTTCTGGGAGAAACTGCTCTGTTTAAATACAACTAAATATGTATTCATTATTAATTTATAATTGGACAAATAAAGGCAGTGGTCACTTTATTAGACACACCTCTGTCTAGTACAATCCAATACCACTGTCCTGCCATACAGTTTACTTTTATGATGCCTATCATTTTTTGACACTGTCATAGAGGTTTTAATTCAATTATGTGTTTAGCATTTAGGTCATAGTTAGATGGAGAGGTGTTTCTAATAATCTGCCCCCCTCATGCATATAAATAGGGAGGACAAAAAATTAGAAACACCTCCCAATATAATGTAGTCTAGTACAACACCACTGCAAACAACCTACGTTTACACATTTCTGGCAATGTCAACAAAAACTGAACATAAACTTTGTCAAGGTAGAACTTATGGCAGAGCTGCTGCTGTTGAGTTGCATTAGATTGTACAGGTGTAGGGCTGGGTACCAAACTACTTTCATGGCACCGACCGAAATTGCTTCCATACTATGGAGTATCGAAAAATGCCTCGTCATTCAATACCTAAATCTCATCAGCGTCAGTGAGCCAATAAACATGCAGCATGCTTGTCTAATAACGCTTGTGATTGGCTGTCTAACGTTACACATCGTCATAGAGGCATGCAGGAAAAACACTACGTTACACACAGACGGGGCTCGTGTGTGTGCTGTTGTATTTTGAGAGGTTGGACAACGGTGTGCATCTCATAGGTGTAAAGGAGATGAAAAATAAAGATTTGAAGCATAATGTTTAATATTGTAATTTTCTTTTTGTTAAAATGGATTTTAGAAAATTAGTATTGGGATATCAGTAACAAAACTTTTTTAACAATACCCAGCCCGATGCAGGTGTACCTATACACACCTATTACATCATGAAGTGGGCAGAGTAGTGTATATGTTGAATTGTACACTTGCCTGGAAACAAATTTCACATTTTTGCATGTTCAGCAGACCTGCTATGCTCTAAAGTGCAAATCACACTGCCGACACAGCACAGCGGTGAGTCTGTGACGCACGCCGTATGCCGCCAGTGTGGGGGGTCTACATTGAAAATAATTGGGGTGGCTGTTTTGATGCGCGCCGTACGCTGGTGGTGTGATTTGCACTTAAGACACTCGAGGTTACACTGCAGCAATTAATTGCACATTTTGTATTGGAGGTGTGCCAGCCAATAACTAGTGACAAATCCCACAGGGAATGACAGATACACATCAGCTCCTTTTTAGGAAATTATGGGAAACTATGGGACCTGTAGTATAAAGTGTTAAAAGTCTTAGAATGTGGCCCAGACACAGAAACACTTATTATGGATCTCATCTGCCAGCCACACCAGGTTGCAGGAAATACAAGACAAAAGCCTTGAGCTGTCGAGGGTCTGAAATTGCCTGTGCACTGGGTTCATAGTGTTGGCCACACTTGTGTATGCATGGCAGGTCAAATGTCTCCCAACACAGTAAATCTGATTTTATAGTTTAGTTTTTATAGTGACTTAATTGGGTATACAAAGGTCAAAGGTCCTGACTTTGCATTTGGAATGCAGACTTGAATGCTGCCTTGGAACCGCTGTTTAAATTATAGCTGCTTCATTAGTGGACGAGTGCTTGTCATGGATGATTTCCATCCTGCATATGAAATCATCCGTCTCAAGGATAAAACAGCATCACACACATTGGTTCAGAAGATGGTCTGGGATCCATTCTTCATGCTTTTCCCATTAACAATGGGACGGTTGTCTTTTGTGATTATTACTTAGTGCACACAACAATTAGCAGTGTGGTCTATCTTGTGTGTTTTCATTAATATAAAATGCTGTTCACACACAGCAGTGAATGACTCCACCGCACAGGTACATTTTGCAATTAATCTTTGAATAAAGTCCCAGATAATAGGGCAAATTGAAGTCCGTCTAGCATGAAATGCCTTTTACTGCCTTTGTGTTGTTATGGGGATTTTATTTGTACATTCAAACATGCAGATGTTTCTTGTCTGTCATTCAAGAGATTTATAGAACTAGCAAACTCCTCCGTTTACAATGTTCAGATAGCAGTGTTTGATAAAGGTGTACATTTTAATAATAATAATAAAATGCATTTTATCTTTGTATTTGTTCAATACAATAATACAAATATATATATTTGTGAGACATTTAAATTGATTGTATTTTTTAGTTTATTTATTTTTATATTTTGCTGATTTGCAGTATTTTAGTGTTGACCACTAGTGTATTATGTAATATACCATGTACCGCACTATACCCTGTACTAGGGCTGGGTAATATATCGATATTGTGATACAAGACTAGACATCGTCTTAGATTTTGGGGATCCTAATATTGCTTCAGTGTGGTCTTTTCCTGGGTTTAAAGGCTGCATTACAGTAATGTAATTTTCTGAACTTACCAGACTGTTCTAGCCGTTTTATTATTTGCATTTGCCCACTTAGTCATTATATCCACATTACTGATGATTATCAGAAATGTCATTGTGAAAATATTTAGCGAAAGCACCAAGAGTCAACCCTATAGTGTTGATAGAGGTATCTGGTCAAAAATAGTGTGACATTTGATTTTCTCTGTATCTCCCAGCCCTACCCTGTACTCCCATACACTGAACTTTAAGCATTTGCATTTTGAGCGTTACCTCTCCTCTGTGCTGACAGTTTTTTGTTTTGTTGCTGAGGATTGAATTCTCTTTGCAGATGTTTATCTCTGTAACTGCCTTAATGTCATGCTCCACACAAAAAAGCTCAAAAACACATAATTTCTCCCATCATTCTTTTTGTTAATTAAGATTCATCAGTGCTAATTCACTATGGTAATTTTGTCACTGAGCTGCAGGAATGGAAGATTAGTGTTTAGACACCCCACCTCTTTAAAATGTGCACAGCAGGAAGTATAGCAAGAAGATTATTTTTTTTGGTATCTTTATACCACAATTAGATGCTAATTTAAAAAAAAAAAAAAAAAAAAAAAAAAAGCCATACCAAACCTCTGGACTAAAGGAGATTAAATTTAGAATTGGACACAACCGTCAGATTTTGAGCAAAATAAGGTCCATAAATGCGTGGGCTTCATCATTTGTATTCTGATAATACAGCTGCTTACCTGCTGCTGACAGGTTCACGAAGGCTACATTTGATCCTCTACTTCAAAACTAATGAAGACCGCTGGCACTGGCTACACGCCCCGTAGGAGAAAAAGCAGATATAATGTAAGCTGAAAACAAAGCAGCTTAATGATGTAGAATCTGAGCATAAGATATCTGTATTTATGTACTGCGAGTGGTGCAACATCCCTCTTCTATAAATCTTCCGCTGCATTTAAACCACAACACTGAAAACAAATGCGAACATGATGTAATAATAATACCTTCAATGTGTGAAAAAGCATCTATTCTAGAGCAAGCCTTCTCCTTTTTAATAACAACAGGTAGCATATGCACCTACTTCTCACCCCTTATAATCAGCCCTGGACTGAAACGATGATTAATACTGCAAACGTGCTGTACTCCCACACCTCAGTAACAAGAAGAAAACCATGTCAGTATGTATTCCACCTTCTCAGCACGTGACTGATGAACAACTCTATTATAATCATCTCCATTCACACTAGGACACTTTCCCCCCATCGTCAGATAATTAAGCTGATTTAGTCACACTTGAAAACACAGGATGTGTGAGGGTAGTTCTTTGAACACCACAGATCTAAATAAGTTGGTTTAATTTGAGCATAAAGAACTTGAGTGTGCAACATCAGTGAGATTACATATTGTCTCATCAGTGTAGTTTAGTACAATTGTTAAGTCATGTGCAGCAAGAATAAAATAAATAAAGTACATTGCCGTGTAGGTTAACACAAAACAAACATATTGTTCAGTTTAGGGAGTGTTAAAAATCTATTTGATAGTTTCTTTTAGTCAGTATTTTTTTGTTCTTCATTCCCACCAGGTATCCATTCGCCGTACACGAACTCTCTGCTTATAATGGTATTCTTTCAGGTGCTTTTTCAAAGCATTTGGAATGGGAAGCATGTTAATGCCATCGTAGGTGGTGCAGCTGCTTATGACCGCTCGGCAGATGTGTTGCAGGGTGAAGGGCTGTGTGCGATGGATGGGGTTGGACAGCAGAGGCTCGAAGAACATGCACGAGTTGGGGTCCTTGTAGTGCTCCAGCAGTCCCGTAACCGTAGGCGCGTGGAAGACACTGGGGTCGTGCACGTCGAAGCTAAAATTGTGGTTCCACTGTTCGATGCGTGCGTGTAGCGAGCGGCCGTAGCGGCGGAAGCTAACGGAGAAGAGGTAGTCTTCCTGGGCGGAGTCGCGCAGGAGGAAGGTCCCTTCGGGCTTTCCCTCCAGCAGCATCTCTGCCTCGTAGCGGTCCATCACCCCCCAGTAACACGGGAGGTTGGTGATCTGCAGCAGGTCCGGAACTAAACAGTGAATGTAGTCGATCTGAGTGTGAATGCGGTAGCCGTCGTGCGATTTGTGATCCTCGGTGGGAGGAAGTATGGCTCTAGAGGGCGCGTTGGTCGCCGTTACCTCTGGGTCAACCAGAGGGTCGGGGATAGGGTCACAGGTGTGGACGGAGGCGGGCGCCGAGGCCGACGCAGACGCAGACGCCACCACCTCATCCAGAGTGTCCAAACAGCTCTGTAGAAGGAGCTGGTGCTGCTGTTGTCTTTGGAGAAGAAGCTGCTGTTGCTGGTGAACGGAGGCTCTGTCGGCCCCGGATAACTCATTCATGCCATGAGCCAGCTTAGGGCCATGCTTGTAGAGAGGGTTAATTTGGGCCGTCACCTCAAATGTGTGGATCTCTGCATTGGGCGGTGGCTCGACACCTTGTTCGATGCTGATGCGCCTGCGCTCTCGCAACCTGTCATCTACGTCATCCACCACAGTAGGCACGACTGAAGTTGGGGCACTGCACACCACTGCAGAATCAAGCATGGGAGGCTGGGTAATGGGGGCCGTGTGCTGCTTAATGAGATACCACTTCTGAGCCAGCTCTGACCCTACGGGGAAAGGGCAGTCATCCAGCATCAACTCACTCAGATGGATCTTGCGCCTCGAGGAGGCACAGGCAGTTGATGATGAAAAAGCCTGCGGAGATGGTGCCGGTGCTGCCGCATTGTGCGTCTTTATTGGGAAACACTGCCCCATTGCATCTTGGATTTTTTGCCGGAGAGTGCGACTGCTGCTTGACCCTCTGCCCTCACCCTCGCCGGGTGCAGCGGGTATCTCCGTAGCAGAGCCAACCGCTCCCAGTCCTGGCCTGGCTGTTAGCCGGTCTTGTCCAAGTAATGAGGCAGCAGCTTCCAAACCCTGCCATCTCCAACTCTCCTTCAGAGGAGAGGAGGAAGATTGGTCCCTGGCCTCTAGGTCACTCAACAGCTCCCCATACTCAAAGCCGTCGCTGACAGGCCTCTCGGCTGCTGGTTCATGGGAGGCGAAGCCTTTCTTCTTCCCCTTTCCGCCTTTCCGTCCACTGCCCGCATCTCGTCTCTCCTCCGACCGGCTCTGTCTCACCTTGGGACGGGCCCCCCTCTCTCGATCTTTCCCTCGGTTCCCTGACTCCTTTGGTAATGACATGATGGATTATGTGGGGAAAAAGCAAAGGTTGTGGCACTCTGGGGAGTTGCAAAGGGATGACTTGCAATTGCAGTTAGCTTTTGGCAGGACGTTTCCCATCCACATCCCTTGTTTGAGACATCATTATCATTGTCCATGCATTGCAGCCATAGAGTTAAAAAAACCTGCAAAACAAAATGAAAGTTCAGCTTAAACCCAGCAATTAACTTTTATACACATTTCTAAAACTGATGCAATCTAACCCAACAGCCCGGCTCAGAATTCTACATTCATGAAGGTCATAATGTTCAAAATGAACATGAAATGAAAATAGTAAAATCCCATCATCATTACCCATCACAATTTCCCAAAGCCCAAGTTGACATCCAAAACCTAAAGATATCCAGTTTAAAAGAAGATTAAGAAAAACAGTAAAGATTAACATTTGAAAAGCTGGGCCCAGTTCATTTTTGTCATTTTTACTTAGAAAAAATGACTTAGATGATCAACCTTTTATCAAAATAGTAGCAAATTAATTTTCCGTTCAAGTTCAAGTTGATTTATTGTCCCACTAGGGGACATTTGGTTGCAGCTAGGTATTAAAAAACACATTCAATCCATCATAAAATACAACATAAAAGACAGCATACTACACAGGACACAGGGACAACAATACAACACAATACAGTATAAGATAGGACAGATCACTTCATATAAAAACCAAGGATGGGCAAAATGCTTAGTGCGTAGTGCAATCAATTGTGCATATTCAGCCTTCTGATAGCAGTGCAAACAAAGGAGTCTTTAAATCTTTTAGTCCTTTGAGTAGGAACTCTGTAGGAACTGTTGATCAGCTAATTAACTAATCGCTTCAGGATTCAACTTAGAGGGGACCTATTTATGCTTTTCCTTATTTTCTGTCATAATGTTACAATGTTGGATGTTAACATTAAACATGGCCAAAGTTTCAAATAATGAAATAAAGGTTATGTAAAAGTAATCCATGTGAGCAAAACCCTCAGGCCTCAGAGTGTTCTGAACACTGTTGCCCACAGTTTTTTTCTACTTTGACAGCAATCCGACATCACAAGCAGATTTCTTTACATGGTCATCTGCTCCAGACACATTACTACAAGATTGCCAAGATTGTTGTTAATTTTTCTCAGATGTCGGATCAGATTCCTAAAGAAACATGTCCAGTTATGCAGATTTTAGTTTAGAAGCTTTTATTTGTGATTTTTCATGGTAGAAAGTGCCCCTGGTTGCAATGACGGTGCAGGGACACCGGGAGCGCAGATGCGGAAGACCCGGAAACACTGACCAATCAGAGCAGACTGGGCTTTTTCAGGAGGGGGAGATTAAAGAGACAGGCACTAAAACTGAATACAGTTGTGCCGGTATAGACAGTATGAGAAAAATAATGTGTTTGTTTATTTACATTGAAGCATGTAAACATGTTCTAGTAGAAATCCAAAATACAAGTATAAACCTGAAAATGAGCATAGTATGCCCCTTTTAATTGTAATTTTGTGGTGTTGCTGTTGAATTGTGTTATACTGAGAGGTGTTTCTAGTGTTTAGATACTTTGTGTCTGTCTATAAGATGAGAATAGTTCACACACACATGAGAATACTTTGAATTCAAGGCATACTAAGGAACATAATATGTTCCTATGTTCCTTTGGGAACAAAAAGAAGCAAACACAGGGCCAACTTCCAGTTTGATTAATCATACCACTGTGTTGGTTCTGTGGCCTCTAGCTCTAGGAGAAAGTTGTCCATGCTCTAAAGTTGCCACAGCCTGCATGTCACCTTATTTTAGCTTTCTGTAGAATCCTTAGTACATAGTATAGCCTGCCTAAAACACACAACTGACAAATGGTCAGAAAAAGGTCATGTTTACCATAAAATATGCTTGGCTACTCGTTAAACCACCCACTTCCCCTGAAAGTATCCTAAGCTATGATGCTCTGTGTTCCTACAATTTGAAGCATCTTCTGACGTTAATGCGAGTTACGTTAACGGTAAACAAATGTAACATTATAACTCGACAAACTTAGCTAGGGTTTTGCTTGTGGTTTTTAAAAAAAGTAGCCAGAAAACTACAGCGCTGATCAGCTGATGTGTTCTCTATTTTAACGCAGTTGTTGTCAACCCGACATCCTCTTTTTGCCTTTAAAAAGATCAAATAAGGATGGGGCTCTGTCTTCTCTCAAATAACACCATCTATTATGGAGAGAAAGTTGACGGTCGGTTAAAATTTTAAAAAAAAATCCTAACTTTTCCCACTACAATTTAGGATATCGTTAGTTAGATAGTTTCAAATAATCGCGTTATCAAACTCTTCAGGCAAATCGACGAGTCAAATCATACATTTACTGTTAAACATATCAAGCGATAACATTAACGTTAGCTACCAAGCTAAAATCGTTAGCAAGCAGCTGTTTGTGCTCGGTAGGCTAAGTTAGCAGCTAACTAGCTAGCCGCTAACTTGGGTGCTCTTTGCTGTAGGAATCCAGGTTTAGTTGAATTTAGGGCAACTTATATCTAGCTTTCTAACCCGTAACACGAAGTGTGAACATACCTAAGCAGTTGTTGTGAAGTTTCCCGGAGAAAGAGCTCCTGTTTCTTCTTAGATAAACTAATGGCGTTAACAAAAAGGCGGCTAGCTCATATTAGCTTGACAAATGAACTGCTAAAACCGTGCGACCCGGAAGTAAAATGTAATTGGGAGTAATTTCTTCAGGAACATAAAGGACGCCTCTGCTCTAAACATGACAAATGAGAGCAATAAATAGCCGACAGCGGACTTTTTCAGCTGCTAAAGGGCGTGTCCAATATGCAACAAAGTAAACAGACACAAACACAAACCACAAGTGAAGTTGCAAAAGAACTGAACCTCTTTATTTGGACTGTCAATGATCCGACGGATGCTGCACTTCAGACCATTCACACATATGAGTGACAGTAAAAAAGTAGAGTAAGCATGGGATGCAAATATTAGAAAATGTATTGGGGAGTCATCAGAATTAAATATAAATTGTACAAGACAAATATATGCAAAGTAGCCTACAGCTGGCTGCATTAATTCAATAATTAAGCCTGGCAGGGACATTAATAATGATCTCGGGACCACTTGGTAGACGTCTCCATATGACACAGGCTCTGTACCTCCTAGTGGATGCTTGGTATGTGAAAAATACACCAGGCTGAACTTGTGAAGTGCATTTCCCCAACTCGTTTCATGCATCACTGGAATGTAAACATGGAGTAAACATATTCCTTGGCCTGTTATTAGTGTTCCGTTTACTCATAATCACATAATTTGTGGCTCAGATAAGCATTGTCATCCCCTGCTGCATCTTCATTATGCACAGACACTTGCAGAAATATGCTGCACTGTACCTCTGTGTCTATTTGCAGTAATATATGTAGGCTGTCCAAAGCTACACAGGCTATGAAAAGGATAATCTGAGCCATTTGTAACATAACACAATTGATATACAGTATAGTGAATAGTTAAAATGAGATAGCAGAGTCTTAAAGTTGTCAGCATTGTTAACTCACTTAAGTCCTTTGCGGGCATGAGTGTGATGCTTTTAGTAAGTCAGATCTATCCAAGAGCCTGCTCTGAAGAAATCCATGACTAGAATACTACTCAAGACCATTAATTAAATCAACATATTGAGGATGCTGGAGCTGTGCATTTTCAGGCACCACATGAACAGTTTATCAGGACATGACAGCTAACAGTTCAATCACAAGGCCAGGAAAGCTATTCTCTCTCTCGTCACCGCATGACCGGTAAAGCAGGCGTTACATGCCTCATACAGTTATCACTTGAAAAATACCTACAGACTCGTACGGAGTCCGTGGATTAGTGGGTAGAAGGCTTTTGATTTCAGGCTCTACCCGGCCAGCTCATGTGCGAGAAGGCGTCAGTTCTTTAATGTGTTACATAGTGAGACAATGGAGTATTCATGACATCACATAACATGAATTGGGCATTATCCCAGAGAGATGTAAACAGTGACATTTAGGCGGCATAAACATACAGCATGAGTTGCGAGATTTCTGCTCTCGAGCTGTTGGTGACTCTGGGTGCCATCAACCACCATGTCCTCTATCTACAACAGTGCTGTATTAGTGTGGCAAAACATGCGATTATAGAAAATAAGCATAAGTTATCAATATCAAGGGAGAGTAAAAAATACAAATTGGAAAAAGATATCTGTAAATAACCATCTTTACTAGACAGACCTCCTATGGCTCTGCTGAAATAAAATGTGAATGGTTATCCCTGCCTTATGATGCAACCAAAAGTGATCCAAAAAAGTTAAGACCATATTACACATACATGCACCTCCGCTCTGCCACATTCAAAGACAGAGGCCGTATAAGACGAGTTTTTGATTCAACACTGATACCACATGATAATGTCAGGGTTCTGAGACTGAAACACATTGAGACACAAACAGAAAATATGGACATCGTCAAGCACCTTGAAAAGTATGACTCATCAAATCATCAAGTTGGCCGTTTGAGGAAAAAGAGTACGAGGGTGATGCGGCGCCGCGCTCCGGAGCATTTATTACAAGATCAAGCTTCATTTTCCAGAGCCAATCATAAGGAGGCCAGAGGCTTGAGATGGGTTTCATTTAGTTTTCTCACCCAGCATTAGAGAGTAAATTGAAAACACTCTACCCTCCTCGCTTTGATCAATTCAATATCAAATCGGCTCTTGCACAGTACAAACCTCACCAGCCCTTATTCACCCCTCTGGGGATTCCTCGGCACAAAATGAGATTCATCATCATGTATGTAGTAGGGCATAAAATAACAGACAAATTGCAGCTGGCAGAAATTATTCGGACTGCTGTTCTTTTTTTAAAAAAAATTATACCATTCTGTTGCATTTCACTACAAATATCCTTCTCAAAATTAACAATCGCACAACCCTTCTCTTTGGCTTTGTTTAGAGGAGGACAGTCATTTCTGCTTTGACTATGTGTTCAGTGAAAACAACCAAGACAAAGAGTTATGCCTATGGTTTGTTACAAGATTTTCCTCAATCCTTTTTGTCCTCCCATTGCCTGTCCTCTAGAGAGGATAAAAACAACCAAGGAAAGCTGTCGACCAACACAAGCACTCAGCAGCACTGGTTATAGAACAATTAGGGTGGCTAGGAAGTGTACTGGTATCCGCACATCAATACCTGTCTACAAGTGGAACCTCAGTGAGCGTATCCTCGGGCCAATTACAGTTTGGTGGATAATATCAGAGATCATTTACTAAAAGTGCCTTACTTCTGTTCTGGCTGGACATTTTCTGAGCCGACACATTATGTGGTGCAGGGGCTGTGTCTGTCAGTGTGTTCTGGAAAGAAGCCTTGCTCCAAGGCAGGAGGAAAAGAAGAGTAACTCATAGGGCAGAACCCTTTTAAGACAGCACCAATCCACCGTTTTTCTCTCAGACCACGGCAAACTGAGCCTCTGCACATCATGTCACAGTCCTGCAGGTGACATGGGAGCAGTTTGCTTTTTTTTTTTTTCTCTGTCCTTGCAATATAATAATCATCTGTATTCCATTTTTTAATAAACTTAGTTGTATATAATAAAGTACAAAAATATTAGAGAACATATACACAGTTTTTTTGTCATTTTGTAGTGACTGCTTTGCCTGGTTTTCTTAAGCATACGTATATCTTTGTGCTGGGTGATGAGGGACTGAACAGGCCTCAACTGAAGTGTATTTTTCCTTTCTTCTTTTCATATTGTTGATGTCCGGTCTGTTCCATCTGAGGAGGAGATTGGAAATAAATAGGTTTCAAGACATTTACAATCATAAAATATACTGCACCATTCACATTTCATCCTCAAAGGGATAGTTCACTGTTGGGGAATTCTACATCCCTTTTTCTCCTTGGGGCAGAAACAAGTTATTGATGCCTTTTTATGTGTCCATGAATTTTTCGCATTCATTGCATGTATTTTTATGGTATGTCAGCCATTGAACTTAGCACCTCTGATGTTTATTAGATATGTTTCTGGATGAATAGTAGCTCCATCCACACGTTGGGGAAAATACACCTCACTGTTGAATGAAAGTACATACAATATCCTCACAGTTACTAATATTCATCTAATGTTCATCTGCCATGGCTTAATATGTAAACAAAAGGGTGTTTTATGCAGTTTCTTTGTTAAGAATGAAGTAGTTTAAATAGTAAAACATGGAAATGATAACAGCAATCTGTGAATAAATTCCAGTGTATGTGTCTACTATCTGATCTTATCTGAAACTTATTTTACCCACCTAAAAAAGGACCACCTACTGAAATCAATCAGTTTAAGTGTACGCTATATTTAGAATATTTTCACCACTTTACCTTGCCGTCAGACAGCCCTTTTACGACAGGTAATTGAAGCTGTTATATCGCTCTCTTCAAAGCCACCAGACTCCTTTGACAAAAACAGTAATTTTACCTCGCAGAACAGAGGAGTTGCTGATCTACTGCTGCCTCGATCGGTTAGTCTGTTCGACCAGTCACAGAGTAGCACAAACAAACTAACCGATCAAGGCAGCGATAGACCAGCAACTGCTGTGTTCGGTGACGTAAAATGACTGTTTTGGTCAAAGGATTCTGGTAGCTTTGATGAGAGCGTAGATGGATATAACAGCTTCAGTTTTCCATTGGAAAGAGCGACGGCAAGGTAAAGTGGTGAAAATATTCTAAATATAGCATACACTTAAAGTTATATTGATTTTTTTTAGGTGGTTCTTTGTTTAGTGGCTAAAATATGTTTTGCTGTGTGGCCCCGTCCACAGCAGTGCATTGCTTAGCTTCCGTGCCGAGATTCCTGTTTGCTTCTCCAAACTGGGGGAGTGCCGACCGCCATCTACTGTCGGTAGTACTGTAAGTACCTCTTTATCCCTTTATCCCTTTAAATATACTTTCAGACTGTACACATAGACACATAAATGTATCAGTAACCTGATCTGTCTCTGAGAAAGAAAGGTAAATGTTTAAATGCCACTCACAAAAAAAAATCATGCAACGGGCACACCATTCAACGTCAGTCACAGAAGACTCGGGACACGGTAAAATAATACAGAGCTTCTGACCTTTAAACTTGTTTGACACGATGATGCAAATTTTGTCACCATATGATGCACAGAGGTAAGTCTGTGTGTGTCTCTCGCTCTGCAAGAGGACCCTGACTGTGACTTGACTAATGATATTGTATAATTTAGATGTCATTAAAAATTAATACACAAATATGACTAATTAAATATGAATTATAAAAGTAAACCGGCTTTTTCATCTCTGTTTGCATAGTAGAAGTTGTATGTGAACAAATTAGTATGTATTGCTTTCCCCGATGGACACAAACTGTTAACCCTCTGAGGTCTAGCCCCTTTTTAAGGCGGGGTGGGAGTGGGGGATGTTTAGGGGGAGATAGCAGGTCACCAGTAGATGCCACATGGAAGTGGTGTACATCATCTGAAAGCTGAGAACCTGAAGATTAATTTTAGATGCAGCTCAGCACTGTGTGTCAAGGTTTTATACTCGTACATCTGTAATAAACATTGTGTTTTAGTTAGGCACCTATTAAATTTTGAAGGTTTAGCGTATATAAGGTCTTAGAACATTATGAAATACATGTATGATGACCATGGCTATGTTCTATTATGTCTCATAAGTTGTTGCAGCAATCTGAGGGTTGATACCAGTTGTTGCTGTTGCACAATTTAACCATTTTTGACCACTCGAGAATTGATAAAAATCGTCAAAAATACCTCATTAAGACACCAAGACCTTGAGGAACACCACAGAAACATCCATGCTGTGCCTTGGGATCAAAAACTTTAGACATTTGGAGATTTCTGGAAGAATTGCATTTTTCGTCGATTGGATGGTGAGCACTTCTGTTCTGGAAATTGCTCAGAAACGTCCTTATTGTCAATATACGTAGGGAAGCTCTACATCCTCTGAATGTCCTCGGTCTCTAATTTGTGTTTGTAAAGTTTCATAAGGCTGTGATTATCCTAGAGGTCCCAACAGACCATTTTATAGCGACGTCAAGTTTAAAAAAATGGCCTCACTACAATGACATGGCTACGATGGGGACTAACATCATCACACATTAATACAATTGGTCTCATTTGATCCACAAGAGTCTCATCTTTCCAGTCATACCCAATGTATGCAATTCAATGTTTATGGACTCCAGTATGCAGAAATATTAAGACTAACTGAATACATTTTTTTAAAAACTGCAGGTTTTTGCCACAAACTGCATGGCATTATCATAAAGTGAGCATGTCTCTAAAGGGGAGACTTGTGGGTACCAATAGAACACATTTTAATTCAGATATCTTGAGGTCAGAGGTCAGACCCCTTTGAAAATGGTTTGTAAATGGCCATACCAATGGATTCCTTAAATCTTCAAGTTTCATATGATACCAATATATTTCCTCTGGCTTCAAAATCCATGTTGCGAGTGAAGACACGCCCCCGTGTTTATGGACCTCAGAGGGTTAAATCCTTTCTCTAGTGGCCGAGTTATAATACATAACAAGGTGTTACTATCTAGTTGGTAGTTTAGTGTGAGGTTTGCCAGCCAGTGGCCTGTTTAGTAACGGGCTGCTGAGGACACTTACCCCCTAAGGCATGCTCTGTCATACTGAGGCACAGTGACTCCAGCGTGGGGTTGATCTCCAGGTCAGCACCTGGAACTTGGCATTCTGAGGGAGTGAGTAAAAACAGTTCCAGTCTCAGTCCACAGGAAGATTGAGATTTATATTCAAGTCAATTTCTTTCACACTCACTTTACTAAAGCAGATGTGTATTTTGTATGTGTATTTGTTGATTTTACTTCGAAAAGAACAGTTTCCATTATCAGAACCATAGACTGTATATAAAGATGGACAGCCAAAAGATCTCCATCGCCCCCTGGTGGCTGGCTGCAGTATAGTAGTATAGTATAGTATAGTATGGTATAGAATAGTATACAGTATAGGGCTTATGGGAGCGGGACTTTGATATCACACTCTCACTACTGCTCCAAAATTACAACATGGAGCCGCCCGTATCCGGGATATTTTGGCTTCACTTTTGTACAGTGGGAGGAAGTGGAGATGCGTCGGCCATCTTTATATACAGTCTATGATCAGAACATGAGTATGATTTATTTGGTTTAAGGAAGAAATACCCAGTTTATGTCTGCTGAAGAATAGCTGTTATTATGTTGATGTAATGTTCAGATTATTCTTTGACCGGACAATAATCAGAAGCAGGTGATTGACACTGACTGCATTGAGTCGTTCAGCCACACAAACAAAATAAGATTTAACATGTTGAATCTGCTGCTAATAGCCAAAATACATGGGGCACGGACGCTGCACTACAAGTCCATTATAATCAACTGAAGCTGCTACACTGACTGTGGAAGCTGTGCAGGCGTCGTGCTGCTTATCTCTATTTTTATGCAGCTGGTCTATTTTTTTTTACATGTCACCCTCCTCTTTCCCCTTGTTTCCTGTCTGCTTCTATGCCCTATCCAGCAAAGCCGAAAATGCAAAAACATAATCTTAAAAACAAACACAAACACCTAGATATAAGGTGTACATGGCATGTTGTGTGGGTGCTGTCAGTTCTAGTACAAAAAAACATCCTATCAGAGGCAGTCCTGTGGTTAGAAAAGTTTTTCATATTCAAAAACATAACAAGAGTACAAAGTAGCTAGAGCCCCAAGCTGTAGACATGAAAACTGTAACAATGCTGGGTTCATACATCTGTTTAAGTTATGAATCTTTGGCTTTCACACAGATTGCTTTGTTATGGAAACATCCTATGTTGACTCTGTAGAGAAATGACAGGACCGCTACAGATGAATTTGCAATGCTCGTGTGTGGCATCTGGCACATGAGACAAGGCAACCATAAAGATATGTTTATTGTACGAGGTGACAGATTGTTTACTGCAACATGCCGCTAAGCTGTCTTGTCATTTTGTCCTTGGCACAGAGGGAGAGCAGCTCTCTGGTTTGGCATCTGACCAAATGGCCTTTGTTTTGTTTTTTTTTGTTTTTTTACACAAAAGTTGTCTAGCTTGTGTTGTTCACAAAAGCCACTAACAGAGTCTGACAGTTCCAAATCATTTCTATTATTAAGCATTTCCAATTTAGCGTGAAAAAAAAAAATAGTGTGGTAAATGTAAACAGGAGATTTAGGGCCTGTGTCCACATAGCGTTTTTTTTCTCTGAGCGCCAGCGTCTTTTTTCAATTTTTGTTCCAATGAGGAGAGAGCGTATGCGCTTCAAGTTGAAAATATCTGATCTTTTCAGAAAGGCGCTGGCAGAAAATCCCATTTGTGGTAGCAGATCCGCCGAGCACTGACTGCTGCTGGTGAGGGTTGTGCTTTTATCACCGTGTGTGTCGTAAGCTTGTTGTTAGCTGTGCAATCAACCCTCTGTTTACGTAGCATTAAACTAGCTAGCGAACGTAAATGTTGCTGTCATAGGAACAGAACAGACACACAGCCAGCGCTTTTTTGATGAGACACTGGGATAAAGCGATGCCCAGCGCCCTGCCACCGCTTTACTGCCAGAAACAAACATCATGTGGACACAGACCCCGAGGGTGGCAAAACTGACAGTTGTAGTCCTATTTTGGCAAAGACTACAGTATAATAAAATGACTACAGTATAATAAAATGTAAACAAGGACAGGGATAGACCGTGTGTAAGTGTTAATGAAGAATAAAAGAGGCGTGACCTCATACAATACCTTGCTGCTGAAACATGAGCATGGTTTGTGGGGAAGTGTGGACAGGGAGTGAGTGGGTCCGCTGCACAGAGCTGCGACTCTGACTTGGCATGCTGTTACTGCCCCCAGGGTTGGCAAACCACAGGTTCTACAGAGGAAAACACAAGTTTCTCATTACACAAATGCCACTCATCAAGGGAGGACCTTTCTTATCTTTCAGCTAATTCATTAAACAGAAACTCTGCAAGCTATGATAATGAATCAATTCATATCAAAATGTGATCCCTTGTACCGTTTTGTGTGTACTGATTAAAGTGCCAAAGTCTCCTGTTTTTCACTTGTTTTCCTCTCAGAACAAATGTTCACTGCGTCCTATTATGAGGCAGGTCATCATGCGGGTCAATACCTTCAAACATATTGAAGAAAATCTCAACACAAACTTGCGCTGAGTCACAAAATATGTCAGATTACTGCATGCTGTGTAGTCCACTTTAAGCACAAAAAGTTTTCCCTCAACTTTAAAAAACAACCAAAAACATCAAAAATAGAAAAAAACATGACACGATTGATAAATATACACAATTTAACCTTCTGAACCCCAAAACCCGCTGGCGGGTTTGAAAAGCATGTTTTCTTTTAAAAATCGCCGAAATTACACCATTTATCACAGCCAGAAACTGTAAAAACAGACACTATTGTCAGATTTTCACATTTCTAATAGTCCTTAAACAGATCATGTGTGATCAGGAGAAGTAACCAAATCGAAGCTTAACATAGTTATATTTCATCTAAATCACTTTATTCTACATGTCTGATTTAAAATTTGGCCAGAAATAAACCATGTGCACGAAACAAACCTGTGAAAAACATAAAACGCTCTTCAGCGCGACTGGGAAGCCATTCTCACCCGAACCAAAAAAAGAGAACACATCTCACCTATTCTTGCTTCCCTTCACTGGCTCCCGGTTCACTACAG
>JAOVVB010251957.1:0-20238 GCA_028570985.1 Heterobranchus longifilis | reverse complement strand
CAGCAGGGAGAGGAGCAGGAAAATCACAAGGTGTGGCACACAGGGGATGCATATTTGATCATTTATCACAATTGGATCATATATAATGTGTTTTACATTTTTTATAATAGATTATCAGTGTGTTTTCATGCCAGATTTGCTCGCGGCATGCAGAAAAAATAAACCAGACCCCAAAATGAACGATCCATGTCGCGAGTTGTTCGTGGACCTCCATGGGCCATGTAAATGACACAACTACTTAATGTGGCCCCTGAAATTGTGGCCTGATGAACACCAGGCCTTAGAGGGCAACAATGAAAATAAGCCTTTGGGCTATGTTTTTATCCTCTGTGATTTTTTATGTGTAATTACTGCTGTGCAGTATGTGTTTTTTAATAAAATCAATCAAAGCTGGCATGTCCTAAAAATCAAGTTGCATTACAAGTTACACTTTTGAGGTTTGAGTGAGATGCAGATAATTCATAAGGCTTGATGGTTAAAAGTGTTTTGTCTATAACCTGCCTTGTATACTTATGTTTTTGTATTTGTTTACGTGTATTAATTCAGCGACAAGAAGCTTCTGGCTCAGGGTCCAGGAGAGACACTTGTAGCAGCTGAAGAAGAGGCAGCGCGTGTGGCCCTCCGCAAACTCTATGGCTACACCGAGAACCGCACACCCTTTGACTTCTCTCCACTACAGCAGCATCAGCAGCCATTAATTCAATCAATCAGCAGCAATTAATGAAGCAACAACTCATATGCTGCGGCAGAAAAATCATTTAAAGGGGGGTGTAATTGGACAGGAAAGTGGCATGAATCTACTTCAGAGAAAATTTGAGATATAGTACATCTCGTTTGTGGATAACAGACTTGTTACGGAACGTAGGAAGAAAGTTAAGGAAAATATGGTCACCATCTACCTTAATAAACATTAGTCCAACAGTGCATTTTTCAGGATTGTTTCTGCCGGCCATCTAAATGTCAGTCCCCCCCCCCCAGACGACTGTATCAGACAGAATTCTAAGCATTTTTCCAATTAATTTAAGAACACATTCAAGAGTAAAATCCATTGGTCCCATAGCTTACCTTGGTTATTTTTTTTACTGTCTATGCTCTTAACCTCAGGTTCAGCAGTCTATGACATAAAATAGCCCTGATATCTGGTTGTCCTTGTAAATAATACAGTTGCCATTTGGTTTACTTGGTATTCTGTTATATGCTGTTCATCTGTAATAAAAAGTAATGTGTACACCATGAATTTGGTCATGCACTTTTTTTTTAATCACAACTATTTTCTTCCATATTTCTGGAGGTGGATAATAATGTGGATATAAACATGGTAACTAGAGTACTTATACATTACTCATTGCATGTTTTGTTTTGTGATATTTTCTGAAAGTAAAATGCCGCATTACATTACAAACGTAAGCATTAGAAAGTCGCACACCCCCGTAGTGTTGCAGTGACAATGTTAATCCGCGTAGTGGCGCTGATGTGTTAAAAGAAAGTCTAGTAGCGGTCTGTGCACTGTCATGAGTACAACCAAAGATCTCTCACTGAAGAGACAAGACAGTTCATGTACTTTTTCTAACCTTCGGAATCCGCTGTTTTACACAGGAAAAATCCTCGGTCAAGTCACCTCGTGCGATCTCTATTTGCACTAATGTTTCCTGATGTGATAACTGCAGACAAACTAATATACAGGTAAACGTAAGAATATAAATAAAATGTCACCATCGACGCCGGTCAAAACGGGATACTACGCAATACACACGACATCAGAATAACGTTGTTGTTGTTGTAAACCACAAGTGGCTTAACAAATCAGAAACCAAGAAAATGTGCTGGAAACATCTATTTGATCCTGACCCAAAAAGTAGCGGTGTTGATTTAGGCGAAGCCGGAAGTCGACGGCAGGAACCATCTTGTGACGTTAGCATACTGATCCAACGCCTCAAACTCCTTGTTCGAGGAGACGCAAGGCCCCCCTGATAACAGCCACCTACTCATTCCTTCTCTGCCTTTAGCACGGGTCGGCAACCGTTAAAAAGCACAGCCCTTTGTTTTAGCTGTAGTTGACCCTCCAGTCTTCCCCGGTTTTATTAATCCTGCTGTTTATCCCTTACCATGGCGGCGAGTGCGAAACGAAAACAAGAGGAGAAACACCTGAAGATGCTAAGAGAAATGACGAGTTTGCCTCCCAACAGAAAGTGCTTTGACTGCGACCAGCGCGGCCCAACATATGCCAACATGACTGTGGGCTCCTTCGTCTGTACCTCCTGCTCTGGCATCCTGTAAGTTTAAAGTTGCTGAGTGACCTTAGCTTAGACATGGCGTACAACGTTTTGGTACGCCTCAGCTAACGTTACATGCGGCAAATTAAGCTAGTTAGCCAACTAGCGCTAGCTAACGGTATATGGGTATCCAGTAGTGCCAGTGTGAGTTTAGCTGTTTTGACATTGTCTTGCTGTGTTGGGCGGGGTACATAGAGGTGTCAGTGTTCAGTTCAGCAAGCTAACATAGCAACCACGGCTCAATGCTACCTCACTTTAGCTTCCAATGCTAGCCAGTGAACTTATCTGACACTTGCAAGCTAAGGTTAGGTCTACTAACGTTACAGATAAGCCCATAGCCAGCTGCTACTACCAGTTGCTGGCAACGTTTGGAGGCTGTACGCTAATTGGTTATGGTATAACGTTACCCTCCACATACAAAGAAACATGGATATATTTTTTTTGTCTGTTGGTCAAGGTTTCATTTTGTATGATTTTGTATGCACGTTTTTGTATTATGTAGATTCTTTACTCCATAGAACCATGCCGAAAATGATCAGCCTGATTTCAATAGTGTTTTCGTTGCTAAATGTTAAATGATGGTAGATAGCTGGGCGTGGGAAAGCCACATCATTTTGAGATGCGACAGATACTGCAATACCGCTATTCATGCCATCATCAGTTGTATTTGGTACGGTAATCTGTTTTTGTATCAGATTTAGAAGTATTACACTACTTAGTCTCTAACAGATCTACATTGACAAAAACACCAGCTACACTTTAACTCTTTACAACTGGCTGCCCCCAAACACTTTAGTGCGAATTCACTTATGTCAATAGTTTACCGCCTACAACTAAAAAATCCACAGCAATGATAGTTTCAGTGTAGCTGGATGCTTTGACATTGCATAGCGTTTGCTTGACTTAAAGCTTTGCTGTGCAGTTGTGTAACCACCAAGCATCTGTAGCTTGGGATTTGGGATTAGTGATGCATTCCATTTCTTCTTATTCAGCTAAAGATATCCCACTTCAATAAAGCTGTCTAATTTTGCATGTTAAAACGGTTTGTTTTGTGGGTACATATGATGCTGGTCACATTTAGAAAGAAATCCAAAATGGTATATGGTATAATATAGCAATGACAATTTATTGCATGATTATGAAAGGCTTATATTATCTATATTGCCTGACATTGTGAAAATCTGAACATAATCACTCTCATCTGATGACTTTTGAGGATTATACTGATTTCTCTTGTAAGTGCATTGCTATCTAGTTCACTGGAAACCACATTATGCCCTCAACCATACAGCCCTGTTTTCCACCTGTACAAAGGACTTTTGGTGCTTATAGCACATATGGTTTTGTCTCAATTGAGAATTCTGGCCCTCTCTTTGTCACCAAGTCCCATCTTTGCTCACAAATAGTTTACCTTGGCTTTTGTAAACGTATACATTGTGTTTGCTTATCATACACTTTTGTAAGTGAAAACATTTGAAAAGAGTAAATTGGCCGTGGGCCATTAGCAGGTAACTCAATAAGCTGTTCATCCGTCCATCCTGTTCTGCTCATTCACACAGTCAACAGCTTGCACTGGTCCTTCTTAATGCTTTATGGAAATCACCCTGCCAATTCTCCATTTGTGAATAATGGTTATTCTAATAATGTTGCTGGGGAAAGGGAAAGTATTTCTCAGTAATTTCCCATTGATGACCTTTTAGTTTTATTAGTCCACAGGGTAACAGATGACTTCATTGATGCACTACTATGCAGTTTGCCCCTTAGACTTTGCCTAAGATATAGCCCTTGTTTGCCTAGGTTTGTGACCTTAATCTGTACAAACTGTTTTAGCTGCCTCCACTGAATGTGAAGGTTATTTACTTGTAGCATTGAAAATAATGAGATTATTGGGCTGTGTTTGCTGATGGGCATAGTTTGCCCTCCATTTCACTTCACCGGTGGGTCTGCGGGGACTCCACTTTGAATTTCCCATCTGCTCACCCTATGGTATTAAAGTCTGTAATGTGAGTTAGCCTAATTGAGTTCTTTAATAGCTTGAGATCACAATCCATCCTCTTTCTCTCCTGCTGTCTTTCTTGCTAACTTTTTGTGAAGACAAAACATGTGGAATTTCAGTGGCAAATATTTTCTCAGCAGAAGAGTGTGGCTTTGAAAGCATTGCTGTCTGTCTGATGTATGCAGGAAGCCTGGTGTGATTGTAGGCTCAGGAAGTGGTATGGCCCCACCGTGCTGCAACATCAGCAGCATGTGCTGTTCTGTGTGCCGCAGGAAGTGGTAGAGAGGTCACTGTCTGCCTCTCTCTTTCCTTTTAATTCTAGAGAGGCAAATACTTTGGCATTGTGAGAGAGCGCCTAAAGTGTTCATGTTCAGACTTGATATATTGTTTTGGTTACTGTCTTGATTATTACCCACTATGACTGTTTTATGAATAAAAGTAGTGTGCTTACTTTGTTTTGCAAAACTACCCCCCTCAACACAGATACTCACCTCCTGTATTCATTTTGCATTTGCAGTGAAAAATTCTGTTGCTGATTCAAACGCAGTCTTTTAAGTCCTAAACAGTACATTTGACCAGTAGAGACTGTAGAGCTGAGGAAATCATAGACATGCTTTTGTTTTAATTTAAGGAAGTTGTTTGCCACTTCCTTCTTTCATTTGCAGTTTGGGCAGTAACAGTGTTTTAATTGTTTAGGGATGATAGCAGGGGCACGATTACGGACTACCTACCGCATAACAACCTTCTCCCCCCCATAGTTGTGGTTGTTTAATGGGTGGAGTTGGAATCTGTTATGTAAACACATTCCTTAGGAAGGTGGAGGCCTTCCCAAGAGGAGCACCACTCACAATGTCTCTTTCTGGAGAATTGCCCAAAGCAGGAAGTAACCCCACTTGGCCTATGTATTCACAGAGTAAGCATTGCAGGGTTCCAACAGACGTGACGGAGGTGGTGAGGTGTCACTGACACCAAATGTCCTGGATAATATTTATCAATGGCAAGTTAACAGATATGACTTGAACTCTAAAACTGAGCATGTTTGGTTTTCCTGTGCCCCTGACATTTGATTTTTTTTAAAAGGTGCACTGTCTGAAGCACTGTTGGGTGATAAAAATGATGATGGTTTAACTTGGCATAAATAGATTTGATGGTGAGCCATGGAAAATAAGAATTGGCATTTTCTGTGATAAAAGGTACTTAACTTAAATTGCGGAAGAAGGTGTAAAAAAAGGCTACATCTTTTTTGTATGGACTTAAAGCAGCAAAGTGAAGGATGATGCATAGCCTGTCCTCTTTTGAGACTTAACATTGCCAGTTTCTCTGACCCTGGAGCTGTTACAGTATGCAAATGAGCTGAGTTTCCCTGCTGAGCTGGTCTGATGTACAGTAACGACTAGGTCATAATTACTTTACTGTGCAATATGTGATACTATTCTCTTATACACTATGCTACCACATGACATGATCTGAAAATAGGTGAACTTGGCAACTATGGCTGTGTTACAGACATTGTTGTTGTGCACAGTATCGTGATTTATTTTAAGAAAGGCAATTTTAAAAATTCTTAATTTTACCTAATTAATAATCACTGCTGTCTCCCAGCAGATATAGGCTACTGAACACTGTCACACTTGTATGGCTACTTTGTCCAGCAGAAATGGGGTGTGTGTGGGACTACAGGACCATAACATTGTGTTGCTGGGCTCAGTACCAGACTGGAATCCAGAACACATGAATCACCTGACAGTTATATTGTACACCACAGTCGCTGGATGTAAGACGACCCTGATAATAAGATGATTCTCCCTTTTTGCGACACCTGCTTGTTGAAAAGACATTGACTGAAACTATATTTTGTATTTAACTCATTTTAAATGTATTGTCACAGTTAAATTAAATAAAAAAAACAGGAGTCCTTAATTGGATAGAACTGGGTAGAGATGCTGTCATCATATTTCGACTTTAAGGGTTATGTAGCTTTCTCCCTGTGTCTGACCTAGTTTAATCTTCATGAGACTAGGATCTGATCACTCACCTACCTCAGGGCGCTGAAAAACACGTTAAAGCTCAAATACACAGTGACTCACTTACACACCCCATCTTCTGTTTTTCTACAGATTAATTTGCTTATTTATGGCTTCTTGCTTTTCATAAATTTGCATATGCCCTAAAGCCTAATGCAACTAACAAATGTTTTATTTCTTTATTTGACAAGTAGCCTAATTTAAAGTTTGAAATGATTCATTATAATTTGTCTTTCGGTTGATTTGGTGATTAATTAGCTTCTTAATTTCTATGGTAGATCCTGTAAATGTTGAAATGTAGCACATTAAGGTGCTTTCTGTTAGTTTGGTGGCATTCTTTCTGCCTTAACTGTCTTCTCTGAAAGTGTGACCAACATGACATAACTGGGTGGGCACAAGTTGATAAAGTCTTTGTGTCCCTAGAAATACCCCTAGTAGTTCCCATGGATCTACTCCATGTTTAGGTAGGGACATATGGACCGCTTTCTAATAGAAGCATGGTGGCTCTTTTCATTACCTGTTTTCTGTCTTATTTTTGAACGTGAGTTGCCACAGCTATTGTTTGTAACACTTTGTGGAACCGCCAGCTGACTGGTGGATGTGTAAAGGATGGGTGGAGATGAGAACATGTTCTGTGAGGGGTAACAACAGTAAATAATTTAGCAGTCTTGTCTAGTATTTCACTGCCTTTAGGATCTGACTCCTTTATGTATAACATTGTGTTTGTAATTGTGACAATGTGGATCTCATTTCCTAGAGCAGTGGTTCCCAAAGCGTGGCCCGTCCTCAAGGTACCCAAGGGTGCCGCAAGATTTCTTATTTATTTTCTTATTTCTGGCCTGCTCCCCTACCACACAATCTTGGAGAGTTCAGGCCAGGCTAGCATAGAAAAAAAATTAAAGGTAGGAAAATGTCCTAATAACACCTCACTTTACACTAAACGCTTGTCAATTATTAGGCCGGGGTAAATACTGGGGTGATTGCTATCATATAAGACGTGAGACCAAACCTTAAGCATTATCACATGACCGCATACACACACACCTGGAGGAATATCGACTTTTGCCGGTTTCTGGGCTGATGGTGACTGGTTGGAAAATTGTAACATATCTCCCAACCCTAGTGTTAACCGTTAACCATAGTTGTTTGTTTTAAGCAAATCTCATGCGTAGACTCCCTCTTCCTTGTATTGGTCACATTCCCTGAGCCAGTTTGTGGCGCTGTTGATGTTGTACATTTATGGCTTTGATCGATTAATGTTTAAAGACAATTTCTTAGACTGACTGTAACACTGTTTAGCAACAAAAAGTTAATATGGGAAGCTCTCTGATACAAATCTAGATTGTACAGCAGTAAATTGTCTTTTGTTGTTCTGATGAATGTGGTGCTCAGTAATTACACTCTAGTTGCAGTTAAAACATTGTTTGCACGCTAAATGCCGATTGGTCACCAAAACAGGTGCTGACCTTTCACTTACAGCTGGGTTCAGTAAAAAAGGAGGCCTGGAGCTTAAAAAAAAGCCTAATGATGACTCTATTACAGTTACCAGGCATTTTTAATTCGGGCCGTTCTGGCATGAGCTGTGACCTTCTCAGGAAAATGAGCAAGGCTTGTGTGGGCTAATGGGTGTTACTCAATAATGGAAGTTTCTATATTAAGGGACATTGCTCGTTCTTTTACTGTTCTGACAGCCTCAATTCAGTCAATGGCAGTTAGGAGAGAGTTTCACCCACTTCCTTTGTTCTGTTCTACTCCCCTTTCTTTTTCTGTCAGTATTTGTCTCTGTAATGCTCTGTAATGCTGTCTTCCTCACCCCAGTTACACACACACACACACACGCACACGCACACACACACACGCACACACACACACCAGCTAGTCAGTTTGTTGCTAATTAAATGGAGTATGTCCAGATGAGGTCTTGATGTACAGTGTCTTCAGATTAAATTGACCCGTTTCTATTTCTCCACCTACAGACGAGGTCTGAATCCACCCCACAGAGTCAAGTCCATCTCCATGACAACCTTCACGCAACAGGAAATCGAGTTCCTACAGAAACATGGCAATGAGGTAGGCGTGTTGACAGTCTGTCCTGTCACAGTTGTTGAGGTCAACTTTCCTTCTGCTTTGTTGTTTTGTGAAAATCTGCCCATCATCTTAATGTCAGTATTTTGACCCTACACAAGCAAGACTGTAGATGACCATGAGCCAAAACAACAAGACAACATTTCTCAAACTTTATAGCAATATTATAATATAATTTGGGCACTTTTTGTTTTTAAATATCACAATATTATTAATTTAACTGTTTTATTCATATTTTAGGCTCCATGCTGTCAGAAGTGATAACTGCACTAATGCAACAGAGATGTATTTATTTCAAGGATGTTTTAATCAATGATTTATATTAATATTGAATCTAATGACTATATGCACTGTGAAAGGGGTTTCCCCATAATCAATTGTTATGCAAACCTGCAGGTTGGTTGAGCTTCACAGTGCTCATCAACCTTGTGTTTGGCAGCATCAGACACCAGTTTTAGTAAATAAACACTAATAAACATTGTATACTAACCCACTCAACACAAAACAGCAGACAAACACAAACATTTTTAAGGCAAATGCAGTATTACTGTCTGTTTTCTTTATTTAAAATAAGAAACATTGAACAGAAATTGCATATAATGTGATAAATGTCATCATTACATGGTATGGCCATTTTTGTGACATTATTAACAGAATGAATGGACAAATAAAATGTCAAATTGCCTATATACATATTTAGAGGTGAGAGTCTCTATGGAATGTCTTTTGCCATTCAAAATTATAAGTAGCACAGCATATTTGTACTGCACTGAGGAACCAAAGTGTATCACCATTCACGAGCCATTTCTGGTAAACGGAGTATGAAATAGAGCAATACCACCTGGGAAGCACAGCCTATTAAAAACTGTAGCAAAGTGGCAGGGCAGGCAGACATTCAGGAGACTCAAGGTTGGAACTGATGCATTCATCCTTCAAGGCTGTTATATAAATACTACTGCCCTCAAGTTGCGTTTTGTCTTTCCTCAGAAAGCACTTGACACAGAACTTTATATTTTCAGCAGTTTAAAATTCCTACTGATTAAAAAGAAGGTGAGCTTGCATGTGCACCAAATCCAGCTAAAAAAATAATAACAGCAGCAGAAGCTTATGTGCAACATATAGTAAAAGCCACCCCACCTCTTTGAACACCATTGCTTCATCTACAATGCAGCATCCTATACTGAGTGCACACACACATGAAGCCTATAAAATCTCTCTTTACAGGATTAGGCAAATACAATGCTATCCAAAACCCAAGTCCAGAGAAAGGTGAGACTTCGACTGCAGTCGAATAGTCAAGAAATGATGTCTTATGTCTTTTCCTAACAACTTCTTGTTGACCTCGATGGAACACGTCATGAGGTCGAGGAAAGATGTGAAGGAAAATTCATAAGGACTTAGGAAAAGACAACTGTGGTGTCTGAATCCGACTCCTTTGAACTTCACCTGCACTTAATGGGTTAAAGGTGTTTAACTATACCATCACTATGTTTACACGTGGCTTATCTTTTTTATTTTTTTTGGCTTTTTGCCTTTATTGATAGCACAGCTGAAGATTGACCGGAAAGGGGTGAAAGAGAGGTGATGACATGAAGCAAAGGGCCATGGGCGGGACTGGTAGCGGCCGCTGCGGCAAGGACTTTAGCCGTTGTATATAGGGCGCATGCTCTATCAGTGAGCCACCAGTGCACCTCACTGTGGCTTATCTTTTCATTTCCTAGTGCCACTTTTTCACTTTGGCATAACAATTTAAAACTATTTTTGTGGCTTTTTTGTCTTTATGAGATAGTACAGTCAAGGGGTGTAACGGTACACAAAATTTACTGTTCGGTATGTACCTCATTTTTGGGGTCATAGTTCGGAACGTTTTTGGTACAGCAGGGACAACAATTTAATTATAAATTTAAATGATAATTTTTCATTTATTTTGAAAAAAAGAAACAATGGCTCATTGGCTGTAATTCTTACTGCAGCAGTCGAGGGATTTAAATACTGACATATTGTCAATAAGAAAAAAGAAATAGCCTTACAAAAATAAATAACACAAATGTCAGTAATGCTCCATCATAAGTCTCTCACCTGTTGATAATTCCTTCTGCTCGTTTATACAGGGAAGGCACGGAATGCACACTAAAGGCACTTTGATGATATGCTTTTATTCAGTATCCTTCCTTTAATCAACACATTCGGGTGATGCTGTCGTAAATGAAATGTTTGAAGTGTTTCCACAGATATGCCCGATTCAGTTGAACAATGTCGGAATACAGTTTGACACAAACCATTGTCCATTGAGCTTGACTAACTGGGCTAAGCTGACTAGCATGCTACAGTACAGCTGATAGAAAAACAGCTGGTGGTGCACTGCCAAAACATTCTGGGTAAAACTCCCACTCCAGTATTTCTGTTCTGTGTGTGCGAGTAGCAGACATAAATAGACTATTTTGACATGTTTGTGTGACAGGGCGTATCGGACCAATGTTGCATACCGAACCGAGCGTCCTGTACCGAAACGGTTCGGTACAAATACACGTACCGTTACACCCCTAGTACAGTCGGAGCTTTGACAGGAAAGTGGGGAGAGAGAGGGGACGACACGCAGCAAAGGGCCACAGGTCGGATTCGATCCCGGACCGCTGCAAGCCATTTGTAGCTGTATGTGCTACAGAAATGTTCTACCAAAAATAACTTGTTCTGTTACCCTGTGTGTTCCAGGTATGTAAACGGATCTGGCTTGGCCTTTATGATGACAGAACCTCCTCAATACCAGACTTCAGAGAACCACAGAAGGTCAAGGAGTTCCTTCAAGAGAAATATGAGAAGAAGAGATGGTAAGTCAGTTTTACAAGCCGGCAGTGCAAGACATGAACAGTCCTCTGGCAAAGTGCACTGTGCAGACATGTAGCTTTTCTTTGTCCCTTTCTTCTCTCTGGCTTGGAATGTCTCACAGGCAGCTCATAGCAGTTAGCCTCGAGCAAGCCACCAGATAGCCTTCTTTAAATGCACACAATGTAGGTCATTACAGTCAAGAAGCTTTATCTGCAAGATCTGTATGTTTCATTTTGTTCAAATATGTATGAGGTTTAGCGTAATTATTATTATTACTGGTGCATTGTGACTGATTGTGAAAGAGCGATTATTTCAGGCAAAACTAATGGCAGACAAACAAGTGGCTGTCATATTGATACTTGCAATGTAGGGAATGGTCATTCAAACGTAAATATACATTTTGTAAGACTGTTGGTTTATGCAGTTATGCATACAAAACTCAGACACACCATTAACACAAATTAACCTATTCGTTTAGGTAGTAGTGCTTCTCATCATAATCTTTTCGTGTTTAGTCTCTGAAGTCTGATCAAAATGAGAGCGATGAGCAGTGCACGCCTCAACATGCCACCATTTGCTGCAGACATGCATTTTCACTCCCATACTGTAGGCCATTCTCCTGTAATACATTGCCTGTCTGCACATTTGCACCCAAATAAACCTCTCTTGTTTTCACATTTGGATTTGCATAGTGCTTGTTTTGCCAAAAGGCTGTAATACCATTATTCTGAAGACCCTAGATTATGTCACTTTATCTTAAATATAATTCTCTTAGCCATTTAGCCAGTAGCATGCAGTGTAATGTAATGTGGACCGTTTCCTAGGTACGTACCTCCTGAGCAGGCCAAGGTAGTGGCATCCGTCCATGCTTCCATCTCTGGCTCCTCAAACAGCAGCACCAGCAGCACCCCGGAGGTTAGACCACTCAAATCCCTGCTGGGGGACTCGGCCCCCTCCCTACACCTCAACAAGAACACCCCACCTAATCAGGTGAGATTCATGATTGTTGCCACAAATTGTTGCTTAAAACAACTTTGACCATTAAAATGTTTAATCTGAGGTTTTTTTTGTTATCAATGACCAAATATACCCACTGGGACAGATTTAATATTTCATTACTAATGCTTTTATATGAACAAAGGCACTGTAGACAGAGTGAAAGATACATATATTTCTTGTCTTCTTAGTCTTCGTGTGGAGGTTGTTCAATGACTCATACACACATTTATACATACTGACCAACACATTCCTGCAGTTTTTTCAAATCCATCTCTTATCCCCACCAGTCTCCCGTGGTGAGCCGTGGACAAACCCATCAGCAGCAGTTCCACGACAAGAGGTTCGACCTCCTCAGTGACTTGGGTGGAGACATCTTCGCTGCCCCACCCAACATGAATGCAGGCGCCAGCTCCAGTTTTGCCAACTTTGCACATTTCAACAGCCACACAAGTAAGGAACAGACAACTTACTGATTGATTGACTAACATAAAGCAGTTAGGGGATGCAGGAATTGAGCAATAACTCCAATCGCGATGGGATTGTCCTTTTTTAAAATGCGGAAGCTGTCTCTGTTGCATTATTTTGCATGATGTAACAATGAGCATCACATCATATGCCAAAGAGGGCCGATTGCATGAATGTTTTCATTCATCAGTTCCGGTCTCGTCTTTAGTTAAGGTGTTTATTGGTGAAATCGCCTCAGTTGTTTGAAGGAAACATTTGATACTTTTCAGATGAAAAAATGTATGTGCATGTAGGCATGTTTGCCTCTTTTTGTGGAGAACCGCGACAAATTATGTGACTACTCGACATTAAGCAATGTTAATGTTATTTAAAATGCTTAAGGTGTTTAAATAGACAATTGAAGGCTGATTGATGTCGCATTCCAATCATCATAAACTGTGGCAGATGTTCGAGATCATACAGAATCTTAAATGTCAGCAGCCACGACCTCCATGGTTGAAAAACATGCCATACATTATGGAATAGTACCAGAGGTGCTATGGACAGACACATCTCCATGGTTACTAATGCCTGTAACATAGAGTTATTAGTGTTTGCTTCCCATGGAGGATAATATCCTCATTTCCTTCTCAGAGAGCCATCAAGAGTCACCCTTAATGCAGTGACTAAAGTGGCATCCACACATCTCCATAAAGTAAACACAAGCACAAAGTGTGCAGTGCTACACATGCACACACACATACAGTCTTGCAAGGAGTGAGTCCAGACAGTATCTAATGGGAGAGGGTGAACATCAGACTATCTTGCTCGCCTTTAAAGCCGCTTAGCATTTTATCATCATGTGACAACACTATATGATTATCTCTCATATTTAGCACTTAGTCCATTGTATTTGTTTTACAGTCTGTCATTCATGCCTTTTGTCATTATATGTATAAATCCATTCTATTATTACCTCATCCATTGTTTTCCTCTCATTGTGTTTTTTTTGTTCATCTGTCTGTCTGAACCTCATCCCGACTCCACCTCAGCAGCACAGAATGCCAACGCAAATGCAGACTTTGCTAATTTTGATGCATTCGGGAGCACTTCTGGGTCAACAGGTGGTTTCCCCTCCGCACCCCAAGCCCCATTCCACCCCTCAAATACAGGTAGAGCAAGTTCCCTTCACCTGACAAATGCCACACATCCAGCTCACTCACATAAAGACATTAGCTTGTAAAAGTATGTACACACATGCATTGAGAATGTACATATACTGTAGGTTAAACACAAGCAGCCACATGCAGCAGATTGTCAGCCATGCTTTCTGTCGAGTCACCAATTTTGTTGCCATTAACTGTTGTAATGCATATCCTCTGCTTCCTTAACCTTTTCCATGTGTGCAATGTCCATTCATCGAATTTGAAAGACCTCTGTGCACCACATGGGCGCATTACTTTCCAGTAGTTCAAATGAAGTTTTATAACCAAGAAATGAAGCAACAGTTTGGTTTATAAATTCCCTCAAGACAAATAAAAAATATGCTAATACATGTTCCTGTTTTCTAAAACAACAATTTGTCCTTGGCTGCAGTTGAACACGTTATGTTTACATGGTATGTGCCTTCGGCCAACATCTCTGAGGTCACAGAAGCACTGCGCACCAGTGCAGACGCATTAGAAGCATTCACTCTAACCACCACTTGTAGCATATTTCACTTTTGACCTACTTTGAAAGCTTAATTTTACATTGACAACTACTAGGTTCATACAGGTTACCTGGTACAAACACACCAGAGTAGTGAACACTTTAAAATTGAGTGTTGGGTGATAGGACTGGTATATCTTGAACATGCAAATTATTTTCTTTTTAACATAAAACATATTACAAAATAGGCAAAGATCAATGTGCGCTCATTAGACAGATGATTATAGTGATATAGGACCTGCAAAAAACCAAATGTATTATTGCTGTACTGTTGCCAAACTATGTATAGGAATATTATAGGATTTCTTTGAAAAATATATTATAGGTTTAACATTAGTGTAAATATATGCAGCTGTGGATTTTTGCACAGTGGTATATAGTTGAATCTATGCTTGCCTCCTAAAGCTGGCATTTTACTCTTAAAATATATAAGACCACATACTGGCATACTGTTGTCCTCGTCTTACCTGTGCTTGTCATTCGTTCTATATTTCCCTGCGAGCCCTTCATGCAGTAATGCTGCACATTTCATGGAAAACTAGACTATTTGCTCAGCAGTAACTGGCTGACTGGATTTTTATCTGAGCATTTTCTCAGGCTTCTGTCACATACTGATACAAAAACAGTGACTCTCATACAGAAACATAAACCACCTCCCCCTAGTCTCAGGAAAATATTGCGTACTACAGTGCCCTCTGCTGGAGGCAGACATTGATAACCATCTTTGCGTGAAGATGCACAGTGATCTCTTTAGTATGCCTATTGCTTGATGGATAAAGCTCCCCTCTTGTGGCTTTGTGAGATAATCCTTTTCTCACAGACACTGGCTCTCTATGCTATAAGCTGTCCATTCTGTCTCATGTGTTTTTCCACCCTTTGCTTCAGCAGCAGTTGATTTGCTTTGACTTCACGCTTTTTTTTTTCTTTACCTCTGGTTTGGTTGACATCTTTTCTTTTGTTTCTCCGCCCTGTCTTACATCGCTCATTGCCCCATTTCTCCCTCCCTCTTTGATTTTTTGGCTGCCAGCGTTCACTGTGCTCTCATCCAGCCGCAGTATGGGTGAGTTTGCCACTGCTCTGCCTCTCCAGGTTGCACACAGTAAGTCTCTCTCTTGCGCTTGCCCTCTTAACAGCTTTCACCCTTTCCACCATCTAATGTGTAGTCACTCTGATCCTCCTCTCTCTGGATGTAATGTGTGTGTCTCAGCATGTAGCTCTTTTTGTGTCTGTAACTCGGAATCACTGTCGACAACCTCATTGGTTGATTGATTGATTGTATTCATGGATTATCAGATATAGAAGCAAAAATCCAAAGGATAACATGTGAAAGTGAAAACACTTATTTCCAACATGGGACCAATATGTAAGAAGACAATGAAAACATAAAGCACAACACATTCAACACAAAAACTTTAAAACTGGTATAAAAACCTTTGATTGTTGCTGTCATTGTGAACCACTGTGAAGAATAGATTAAATGGAAGGCCATGCAAATGTAACAATGCAAAATAAAAAATAAAAAAGGAATAGAATGAGAATCAAAGATAACAGACACTGAGTACGTTTACATGCACACTAATATTCCAAGATTGTTATTATAGTGTCGGGAGGGAACTTGTTTTGGTGGAACATTTACACGAAAATGTTGTAAACATTCTTTGTAGATCTTTACAATAATTCACATAAAAAAACAGAGCAGGCCTGCTGTATTGCATGATCCAAATCTTCAAAACTTGCCATTTTCAGCATGTAGGTTGATAGCTCAGAGGTTGTTGTTGTTGTTTCGCGAAGGGACTTTGAGAACAGGAACACAAAGGAGAGGGACTAAGGCAGGAAGTAAGGCTTTATCTAGGCACTGTTCACTCGGTATTAAGCCAGACTATCGTTAAAGTAATTTTTTCATGCAAAAATGATTGAGAAAATAATCTGCAGATTAATTGATGATGAAAATAATTGTTAGGTGCAGCCCTACTGGTGTTGTGGTTTCAGTGTCATTACTAAAAGTTGCCTTCTCACCCCTCCAGCATCACAGTGCCTATGCTGTGTCCAAGTTAACTCTTATACCTCAGTATCCAAAGTCTTTTGTTGTGCTCTGTTGAGCATATTAAATATTGTGATGTGTCAACTTTGTTATTGCATTCCAAACAAATCAGTTTTCCCAAACATATTTCTAAGTATGCTAGAAACTGATCACAATACCTGCTCTGATTTTCAACTGCAAGCCTTCTGAGAGAGATCGTTAATAAACATATAGTGTGAAACAATTGACTCCAGTATTTACAGTGGTAAAATTCTAAGCAGTTCTTAAATAGGCTTTGTTTTTGTCAGAAAAAGGTGTGCACTTCTGTTTTTTCTTTGCTCTTAAAAAGCAATGACTAATGTGTAATTGTTTCCCTCGTAACAATCTTAGATCTGGTTTAAACTGACGCTCTACTCATTATAGAGCTCAGTAATGCCTACAGCGAGGTTGGCAGGCTAAAGATCTGTTCTGTGGAACTTTAAGTTGTTTTCCATGTCACTGTTAATAATACATTTTAGGTTAGTTTTGTCTGTAACTCCCTTGATTCACAGTATGGTGCTGAGCTCGGATGTAGCCGAGGCGCATCTTGTACCTCTAACACAATTAAATGCTAATTTAGGTTCATAGGCTAATGGTGAGCCAGCATAGTGCAGTGTTGCAGAGGACATGTTTTAGATGTGGTGCTATCTATCCTATAGATCAGGGGTTTTCAAAGTCGGAAACTGTTTGGAGCCCCCCTGTGGAGGCCTGCCTCACACGACTTTGAAAACTTCTGCTAAAGATAATGAAGGTAACCCAGCCCCAGCCCCAACTTTACCCTCCATGCAGATTCTTCTCTAACTCTCCACCCTGTCAATGCTGTTTCTCAAAACCAACAATGGAGGTCCCCCTTATGACTTTTTAATCTCTCTCTTTCATGCAGGTAGCGCCTCAGGGGGACTAGCAAATGCCAATTTTGCAAATTTTGACAACTTCCCCAAATCGTGTAGCGCTGACTTTGGATCCTCCTCCCAGAGTAACTCCACAGGAGCTGGCAGAGATGCTGTACAGAGTACTAGCCTCCCTGCCGATAGATACGCAGCCCTGGCTGACCTGGATAACGTGTTTAGCTCTGCCAAAACAGAGCAAGGTAAACCTCTCCTGCCTAGCCTGTTCCATAGATCTCAGTTGTAGGGATAGAGGTTGTCCAAAAAAAACAGAAGTAGACACAACAAAAAACATAATGAAATCAGGCGCATAGATTTAAGTCCCCATGAGTCTTTTTCCCAGTGCAGGGACAGAAGTAATCTCTCTCAAAACAGGGCTGATTTACATTTTCTAACAAACGTCAAATTCTGTATCACTTCACTTTTGGATTAGCCGAGGCTTGGATGTATTCTGAGATGGCCATAACTTTTTTTTTTCCCAAAATCACTGCTGATCCAGCCTGCATAAAAACGACCGGCCACTGCACATGGTGGAAGTACCTCCTTGCTCTAAAGAATGCTATATGTATTGGTTTCATTGGAAAGTTTTAACATCACATGGTCAGAATGTGGGCAATCTGTGAATTGTACTGGGCTGGTACTAGTTTATTTTGTTCACGTTACAAACTGTATTTCTGTGCTAGAAAATGCAAATTTCCTAATGATTGAACATTTATTCCCCATTATTTTTAATAGGTTGAATATGGCAGCTATCTCCGGACCTTTTGTTTGTGTCTTTTGAATTAGAATTTTCCTCCTACATTAGTTGAGTTGAAGTGGATTGAACCCGGTTCTTCTGTCATGTGCTTCTATTCCAGGAGGTGGTATTCCTGTTGGGGTGAGCTCTGCCGCAGCAGCAGCAGCAGGAGTTGGTGGTTTGCCTCAGAAGCAGCCAGCAATGCCAGCAGGGGGGGACCGCTATGCTGCTCTGGCTGAGCTTGATACTGTCTTCGGCCCCTCAGTCCCTGCCACCAGTGTTTACAACACCGCCAGCACCTCACAAGGGTGAGACACTAAAAGCCCCCTGCTATAGTGGGGACCAAACATCTACACTTATTTTTTAGAATGTATGTTGATGCATCTAATTCACGACTAGATTATTATTTTTAGCTCCCACGGAAATGCTAGTTTGAGTTTTATGGCTCCTAGTTGACCCTTTGCTAAGTCCCGCCCCCCTTGGTTACTGTTGCCTGTCAAGCTTTCGGACCCCCGCATGTCAATATGGCGTTTCAGTGAGAGGTACTCCACATGAAATAACTGTAAATTTAAGGAATAATAGTTCTGAAATATCAGAGAGAAGAGTGAAAGGACTACAATATGCATTCGAGAGCTGCATTCACTTTCACACATTAATTGTCAGACACCCCACGTCTTTTTCATATAAACACATAGACAAACAGGAAAAACCATGTTCTTCCACAGCAGGGTAAGTCAATATATTGGTTTAATTCAAGCAAATATTTAGTCATGACAACTCCATGTAGTGTTGCAGGCTTTTAGCCGTATGCTGTTAGCAACATGTACTGAGGTTAGCACAAGCTTAGTTACAGTTGCTAATGTAGGATTGGACAGTGGCCGTTCTTGGGAGGGGCTAAGCGAAGGGTCAATTGTGAGTCAGAGTCTTCCAGGTATTTAGCGCAATAAAGATGCTTAAGGCCAAAGTATTCACCTGATTGTTGAAACATATGTTGAGACAATGTGGCAGAATGCATTAACAACTATCTGGTTATTTTCACTAACTAAGTTACTTTTATCCAAAGCAACTTTACCTACAAACATAAGTGACCACACTCCCATTACACAGAATCGTTTAGTGGTCTCTGGTCTTCTTTTTTGCTTGCTTTCCTGATGTTGACTTTGTTTCACACAGGGGTGTGTTTGGCCCAGAGACTGGGATTCCAACAGCACAAGCACAGCAGGCCCTGCCTGGCATGGCTCAGGGTTTTGGAGGTGAGTAAACCCACAGGCTGTTTTCTGATGGTTCGTGCTAATTGTTCTCCAAAATTGAAATTGGTAATGATTTTAGAAAGTCTTAAGTAATGTTGGAAACAAGGGGGAAGCCCAGGGTGAGGTAGAGTGTACTGTAGGTAATTATAGCTAAATTCAGTGGTTCAAATTCATATAATACTTAATTCAATACATTGTACACATTTCCTCCTGAACAACTTTTCTGGCTCACAAATCGTTTCTTGCTTTAACCCCTGTGAGATGCCAAGAGCAGATTGCAGATATATTCAGAGAATGAGGGTGGATCATTAATCTGTAGTTCCATTATGTAAAAAATCATCACGGACTCAACTCACTTGGAACAGTTCTATCTTGGTTTTTCATTGACAGAAGTTGTGTATAGTACCTTGTACTTGTTTTGGTACCACCTCGGTCGAGGTTCCAAGCGAGCCGATACTAGAAGGTGGAGTTAAAACACTGCAGACCACTGATTGGTCAGAGAGAATCGCCACTAGAATCATCAATTGCAAGACACAGGACATCCTGCACTACCATTTTAAATAAAGCTACCATCAATAGCGACTGCAGATTTTTGTATTTACGAATTGTATTGACGAAATACAGACGTTTCTCTGTTTGGTTGCTGATGAAAGGATCCTGTGAGAGAACATATTGTGTTTGTTTGAATCATGACTCATGTTGAAGATTATGACACGGCAGTTTCACACAGTGTCGCTTTGATGATCGGCTTAGAATCCCGCCTACATTGAGGAGGTACTATCTGCAGTGGAAAACCTAATTGAGAAAAGTACTGGGTACCAAAAACGAGTCGTACCATGCAGTTGAAATTCAGCGTACAGTTGAAAAGGTCACCGCCGTGAGATCATCAGAGCTGTGAAAGCAATAGCCCCCCTGTAGTCACCTTCATCCCATCCCCCTACCGACCCTC